>CALNHX010012107.1:0-27399 GCA_940337035.1 Agriotes lineatus
GTTTGTATACTATCCAGCTAGCCTATAAACTAGCCAAGTAAACACTAACCGTAACATATATGAAGTTGCCACCTCTTTTTTGATGTCTTCAATCCACCAATTATGTCTTTTTCCTCTCATCTCCTTTCTTTATTACTCCACATACTTCTGCTGCTGCTTTCGTTATAGTTTGCTTAAACCTTTCCAATCAACAAAACAAAAAAGATAAATATGACTTACTACCAAGTAAATAACAGTATTTTCGGCAAGAGAAGAAATAATAGAATAAGCTATTTATATATAACACTATCCTAGCTCCAATTACGATGTACTCGTGCAAATCATGGACCTTACAAAGTAAACAGCAATCCAAGCTGACAGCTACCGAGATAAAAGTGTTAAAATTGTGGATATCAGAGAAACGTTGCAACAAAAATCAAATGGCATGAAAATAGAAGAAAAACAATTAGAATGGTTTGGACATCTAAATAGAATGGAGCTGGAAACACTACCAAGAAAAATGCTAGAAGCAAGAAGTAGGAGCAAAAGGAAGAGAGGGAGGCCTAGGATAACTTGGATGGACCGTATTTCCAAAATAGGACTAACCAGAGGGAAGAATCTACAGAAAATGAGGAAAGATGCCAGAAACCAGAAAAAGTGGAAAATATGGTTAAAATAAACGTCAACAAATTGCCCAACACCCGATTAGAGTACCAGGGTTTTAGCTGAAGAAGTTGAAATCAACTACAAACATTAGAATTAGGGATGTCGTACCCGGTCTAAAATCAAACCCGGGTACCCGAAATATATAACAAAAATGTTACCGTACATCGGAACATCTGAGGTAGCTACAATTTCTTTCTTTTACGCTGCGAGTTTTAAATTGAACTATATTGAAATAGTACCTACCAATCAATTCAAACTGCAAGTCGTCTGTTATTCGTAAATATTTTCACACTTCCAAGTGCTATCAAATTCAAGTACTTGACTTTTTGTCCGAAATTGGTAGCAGCATCAATCAACATCACACAGAGGAAGTTTATGTTACTTCATCCCATACTGACGCGATTTACTAGTACTACTGACAGGTTGAATATTTCCGTGAAGCGGATTTATTGCCTTATACGAAACAAGAAACATTATGTGGTATGTGATCACCCCACCCCATTCTTGTTATTATTGCATGGTTATGTTTTTATAGCGCTTATCCCTATTGTTTTTATCATTTTCTCCGAAAAAGACTGACTTCCTGGAAATTTCATAATTTACTAGTCGGGTACCCGGGTCCTGAAAATATACCCGGGTCGGCCCGGGTACCCGCCGACATCCCTAATTAGAATTCATACAAAATCGCTAAGATATGTAGTTTCAGAGAGGCCAGAGTACCGGAAGTAGTAATTTATTTGAACAGGAATACCAGAATGTTGAGTGAGACACTTCAGATTTTTATAAATAGAAAAGGTGACGCTAGCTGAGTAGCCAATAAAACTGCAAAAGACTATGTTTATTATTATATCTTCAGTATACAATAGTTTAGAAAAACAAATAAGAAAGCACAACAAATTTATAAATCTTATACAACAAATCTTGCAACCTACGACCTCATATACCTACTAGTTCATACTTACAAAAATAAATATCAGTGTTATACAGTTTTAAACCAATGATTCAATGCAAATCTTTACTTTGTGTTTTGTTTTTATACAATCTTAGTTTATATACAAAATATATTGCTATTGCTATCACTACAGTACAATTTTATACAGTACCTGGTTTATAAAATTGTAGCTTAGAAAACTGTAACAGGAATGTGAATCGCTTTTCAACATTACTTGAAATACTGTTCTTTGTGTTAGAATTTATTTTCACTCATGACAACCATGCATAAAGCTAGTTATAAAATATAAACAATAGCAATACTAATCTAATTGGAGATCCTTTGATATTTAGTGTGATTTTCTAACCACTTTTTTTAAATTTAACTCGAAACGAATTAACATGAAAATTTTTCTAAGTACACAAGTGAAATGGTTGTAAAGCGATAAGAAATTATTATTTGTTGCACCTTTCTGACAGGTAATTTATTTGATTTAACTCAATTTGATTAACGTTTCACCTTGAAACGATTCACTATAAGCAGAAACTCCATTTTAATTTTGGGTCATGGTGGCACATTAAAAATCAACATTTGTGAAAAGTTGATTTAATATTGTTTTTATTCAAATAAATGTTATAGTAGATATAATGAGATTTCAGTTTCTGAAGCAAATGCGTGAAAATATTTCGACATTTAACAACCCGTGTTTGTAAATAAAAGTGTACTACACATGGCTAGATGAGCTTCTACGAGACTTTGCTAAACATTCTCTGACATGTTCCTCATAATCCATACTAAGGGGTAATACTTGATCACAATTTTCGCATGATATTTTGTCTTTTAAACTGTAGGAGTCCTGGCATCCAGAAGCATGTCGCTAAAATAAAAAAATGGTAAATTTTAAATGTACAACAGCAACAGTTTCGAAAACCATTAAATATGACAAGACATTTGATATGCACTCTATCATCTTGCAAAGTTGAATCAAGTTTGTGTAAAACTTACTGTAAGTTCACTATGGGGAAATTCTACATTGCACAAAGGACATAACCCTGTTTCCTCCTTATTAGCATCCCTGGTAATAGAAACATCCAAAGGGCTGTACTTTTCTGCATCATTTTTCTGGGAAACATTTTCTTGGGATTTCTTGGTCGCGAGTCTTCCCCTTCCATGACTACGGGATTTGCTGCCTAAATACAAACTTATTATAACTTCATATAATTTCTTTTGTAAACATTTAAAAGCATTGTTATGATTTGCGTTCTTGAGTGAAAATGAACTATATGCGGTTATACGAATAGACTCTACTTTAGTTCGCCATAAGCAATTTGTATCATAAATATTTTAAGGTAGAATTTCGTAGCAAAATGGTGATATTAAAGTTACAACAGGTGAGTATTTAGCTCGTATTTTGAAAGTGCTTCTCTCTGGGAAGATGGAAATATTCAAATCTCACGGAATGGTTACGGGTAAATTTATGCAGGGTTTACCTCATAAGTCGAGAAATTGGGCGAAGGTAGATTATTAGTATGTGATCAGAAGTGCAACTGTTGCAGCTCGGTCATAAAAATTACGTGCCGGCTAGAGCAAATCCCCTTAGGAGAATTATAAAATTTTAGCATGTGAAATCTACAAGTTTGTAAAATTCCTAGAGCTATTATGAATTGTCCCGTACGTCTGTAAATGTTTGTCCTAGAAAAACAGAATTTTCAGGTTTTATAATTTTAATCATTAAATTTACCAATTTAATATCATTTTCTATTACAAAAACTGCAGATGGATAAAACTTGAACAAATATACGGAATTTCTTCAGGAAATTAATTTACCGCATGTAACAGACTATGAATATGTGAAACAGATGCATAGAGTATTATGTAAAAATGTGTTAACAGTTGTTACATTATAAATGTTATACAAAAACAAAATTAAATTTATAAAACAAATCAGTAATTATTAATTCCTTTATTTTATATTATCAGATTACTTAATATTCTGCTCAGCTAAGTATCTACCTGTAATTATAATTTTAATGTTAATATTTACAAAACTTATTCAAATTCCTTATTTGCAATGCTTTGCAATATTTCAACAGATTTGTTTTTAACTTAGCCAATAAAGTAATATCTGTATACAGAAAATCGTTAATATATATGGCTTCTATATAAACACCATGTACGAGTTTCTTTTTTTACATCATAATATATTGAAAAGACATGTTGAATACATAATAAAACTGTGGATAACCCATTTATGGGAGTTTAAACACCTCTGATGTAAAATTAATTGCTTTAATAGTGGTTGTATCATTTATGTACATTGTAACGAGCCTGATTCATCGCACCAGAGCTTTTTAACATTTAACCCTGCTAACATAAAGCTGACCTGTAACTTTGATGTATTAATTAAATTAAGAACGCATTATGTATTTGAAATCCCGTGAATTCGCGCGCATAGCCCGTTCAACATCAAAGATAGGTAAAATAGAACGGGAAGACGCCGCAGTTCGCGGTCTTTTTGCGGAAGACTGAACACTTGCAGTGGAATTGTGCGAGTGAGCAGGGGCCTGCCAAGATAGCGGCCTACGCTTGTTTCTTGAGGTTGATATCCGAGCTCCAGGAGTGCGGTACCACTGGGAAACATCCCCGAGGTTCATACAACTCACAGCTGGAAGTTGCTAGAGCGACTTCAAGTCACCCGATTTCAGTACCAAACGTGCTGAATGCAAATTTGATCAACGACGAAAGAGGCCAGATTCGCTGTTTAGCTGACAGCAAAGGTGAAAACAGGTTAGTTCATTTACGACCAGTGTATTTGATCGAATCCACAACCTAGTGCTAAATCGCTTTATACTTAGAGCACAGCACATAATTGCATCATAATTTAATGTTAAATTGCGACGCCGATTTTAAGAAGTGGTCACAACGTCAGCAAATACCAGCGAGCTATTTCGCCCGTAAGCAGAGCCAGACTAAAGCGAATTTGTCAAAGTGTGTGAAAGATATTTTCAAGAATTTTCATAGAAGTGTTAGCGTTCAATACTTTGTTACATGTATTTTGTGCAAATTGTAAGTGCATATAGAGTTTAGCTTTCAGCTCGTAGCATTAAAGGCCAAACTAATATTTTGTTTATTAATGACATATGTTAATGCCAAAGTGTAAAGGCGAGTAGAATTTAGCTTTTAGCCCGTAGCCATTCAACTAAATACTAATCTTTATTATTTATGGCGTATATTATTTGCGTACTGTCATTTCGTATTTCTTTTATTTGTATGTATGTATACCATTATATATAGTATATTATGTTTATGTAAGCACCCTTGGCTTTTATTCCTAGCAAGGTTGGAGATTTATTTTCATAACTAAAAGTGTGAACGAGGCAACCAAAATTAAAATAAAGAAGGAGCGGATAAACGCCATGTTATAACATCCAATGCTTATAACACAAATAAGTAAAATTAATGGAAATTTTTAATTTACTTCCTTGCTTTAACATTTGTCTAACATTTATTTCCACACTGAGATGAAATAAAATATTATACAGGGTCCGGTTGCAATTGGAGGTGGAAAATATTTCTAAAAATATGAGAGTTACATAAAATTTGCTTATATAAAAGTTGTAGGTACAAAGGTGGTGCACATTACTAAAATATTTTTGAATATACAGAGTGGCTCATAAAGTGTGGCAAACCAAACTTACAACTACACCTACGACTGTAGCTGGGTGGATGAGTAGCCCAGTGACTGTCATTGCCGGTCCCAAGCCCAGAAAAAGGACGAGGGTTCGACATAGGGTCAACAATCCTACCACGTAAAACAAGAAAGCAATACAGAAGCCTCGGTAAGAACTGATAAACTGTAGACAACCCACGCATGGAAATATGGATAATGAAGACTCAAATTAAACATTGGCATATGGAACGTTCTTATCATGTAGCAACCTGGTAAATTGTACAAGATCGCAGAGGCACTGGAAATATACAAGATGGATGTAATGACCCTGCAGGAAATTAGATGGAAAGGAGAAGGGCAGATTAACAAACCGGAATTCACACTATTTTATAACGGATGCGATAGACAGGGCGAACAGGAAAAGGACCCGGAATGCTGTAATGAACTTTGAGGCAATCGATGGCAGAATCTTAAAACAACAAATAAAAGGAAAGTTCTTCAATACTTCATTAATAAACATCTACTCATCACCTGAAAATGTGGCAAAAGAATAAAAAGCAGATTTCTATGAGAAATTAAGTCAAGTATGCCAAAAAGTGAATAAACACGACATGATAATTGTCTTAGGAGATTGTAACGCACAAATCATCAGGAAAGAGAAAAATGAAGGAATCACAGGGAAACACATGCTACATGACAATACAAACAGAAATGGAGGAGTTGTCAATTTTGCTGTTGAAAATTAACCTATTAATAAGCAGTACATTGTCCTCTCACAAGAAAGTTCAAAAGTTAAAGTGAAAGATGGCTGGGGACTGGACAATAAAACAAATAGACTATGTTTTAATAAGCAAAAGGCGTGCATTCTCAGTACAAGATGTAAGATCATTCAGAGGCCCAAACTGTGATTCACACCATTTTCTGGTTAGAGCAAAGGTAAACCAAGAATTCGAATGTTGAAGACTAAGACAACAAACAAAACAACTAGAATACAGAGAAGAAATCAAGAAAGAATTAAAAAAGCAAAGCTGGAAAAAACTTAGATTAAGAATAAGAAACCATAAAACAATCAATACTAACAGTGACAGAAAACACGATAGGAAATCAAAAGAAACAGAAAAGTCAAGACTGATTTGATGAACACTGCAGAGATGCAATACAAAACAAGATCGATGCAAGGGAAAAAAGTACCTGCAAAGACTGACTGGAGCATCACTAGAGTACAACAATAAACGAAAAGATACAAACAAGCTAAACGAAATCTGGTTCGTAAAAAAAATAGAAGAAGTGAAATAACAAACCATAAATAAAAATCAAAAATCCTATAAAGATATATATATATAAAGATAACAAGCTCATTCAATCTATCAACAATTTCCTGTATAAATAAAAGAGAAGCATTAACTGGCAAATACGACATATTGAATAGGTGGAGAGAATATTTAAAACAACTCCTTACAGATGCAGAAAACCCAGAGAAGTAGGCGAAAACCAGTATCAGACAGTAGATCAAGAAATATTAGAACCAAGCTACGGAGATGTTGTTCAGGTGTAGACACAATCACAACAGAAATACAACATTCAGGAGAAGAATTATGGTGTAGATTATATAGTTTTATCAATAGAATATGGAATAAAGAGTAAATACCTGACGAGTGGAAAATGGGAGCGATCTATTTGATACTGAAAAAAGAAAACAGAAAGATACGTAGTAACTACAGAGGCATAACACTGCTGCTTCCTTTAAGGTACTATAAAGTATACTGTACAATGGAAGTGTATACTTTGCAAAAGTGACTATCAATATGGGTTCAAAACAAATCGATCCAGCAATGACCAAATCCATATAATGAGAGAGCTGTTTGAGAAATGCTATGAGCACAATATAAATGTATACAACCTATTCGTGGACTTCTTTGATAAAATATATAGGAATACACTCATGCTCAGACTACCACCCTTAAGCATACCAATGAAGCATATTAAATTGCCCAGGATGACTCTGATTGGATAGCGAGCAGTACTTGCAATTTAAGGTAAAGTAACAGAAAGCATCAACGTGAACAGTAGGGTCCGTCAAGCAGTAGCACTTTTAGTATCACTATTCAACTTATCCTTAAAATTAGCAGTGAGAACATTAAACCTACAGAGCAACCTACTCAGCTCCAAAAAACAACAACTGTATGCATATGTAGACGATATTGTCATAACAAGCCGTAAAAAGATTACGCTTCAATCAACTTATATTACAAATTATATCAAGTTAAAAAAGTGGGACTAACAGTTAATATAAGTACAAAAAACCAAGTATATGAGAAATACATCAGAAACAACCTGTCGTGACGCTGACAAAACACTCTACAGCAGGAATGAGCAACCTTTTTTTATAACGAGCCAGCTACAAATTTAAAAATGTTGTGTGGGCCGCATGTAAGAAACTTATGATAATACAAACACTGAATAATGAACTCAAATTATCTCTTTACTAACAAATTAAACCTAGTATAAAAAATTACAGAAATAAAACGCTCATTAATAGAAATACTATTAAAAAAAAAACGGCGAAAGATATATGTGGAAAAAGATTATTTAATGAGAAATTTGACATTGCTTCTTTCCGATCAATTGGTCTGTGTTTGCAGATAAAGATGACACAGCAACTAGTACATCATTTAATCACAATCGCTGCGGCACACTGTAGGAACTTTTAAAAGTCAAAATGTAAAATCTTTGAAAGGCCACACGGGAAAGTGTGGGGGGCCGCATGCGGCCCGAGGGTTGCTCATCCCTGCTCTACAGAGCGTTTTCAACAATGGTCGCAATCGCGGGTCGCAAACGTAGCCACCAACGATGGAATTTATGGAATACACCATTGCGACCAGGTCACGGCGATCATGCGCAGCGACTAAAATGCAAGCGTGGCTTTACCCTTATGAATAAGCAAATTGAAGAAAAATATTTGAGTTATTTAATAATAACTAATTGCAAAACTGGAGACTTGAGTTACCGCATTTATATTTTTATGATGCGGACGGCTTAAAACTGAAAAGAAACAAAAATTGCAGCTGAAAATTATTTTGGTGGCGCAAATTTGAGTAAAAATACTCGAATTTTTAAATGCCTGGCATTCGACTATGCATGCCTACAGCTCTTGACAGAGCCCAAGAAAATCATTTGCATTCTGAGTGATTCATTCAATTGTTAAATTCTCTGTAAAATTTATTTGATTTTGCCCATCACTAATCTTCATAAATAAATCTCTGAGAATTATAAAAATAATGAAAAGATACCAGCCAAACCTAATCCAAATGGGCAGCTGCGGAAGAGCACATGTTTAGAACTAATCAAACGGCAACATTGGAAATGAGTGGGCTATACGCTAAGGAAACTAATCCACATATACCCAGGCAAGGGTTAAGAGTATAATGTAAATAGCAAAAAATATGGAGATAGCCTGGCATGGTGAAGCAACATAATTAAGAAATATAGAGCTGCCAACAAATTCTGGAAAGAAGTAAAAGCAATTCATTGCGTCATTATGCAATTAAGAAGGGGGCCAACTTAATCTCGCTTTAAAAAACATGCTAATAGCGCAATGCTGTGGATCTTTGCATGAAGCATGACGTTTCTATGTAATTTTTAATTTAATTTAGCTGTTTTAGTTGACGATAAAAACTAATCATTGCGTTATTAAATAATCTCTCAGTAGCTGATTTTTCCAATTTATTATAAAATTGCTGGGTATTTATTTGAATTTCAGTAGTTTTTAATAGCTTCTGCAAGTCAGATTGAGATATTGAATGCAACCATGACCATAACCTGAAATAAATACCTTCTGCATTTTAGCCTTGTACTTCCTCATTATAGCCCATTTTAGATTAAAATTAGTACGACATACCAAAGTTTTGCACAAACGTACAAATTAACTAGAGTTAGCAAGTGACATTAATGACATTATCGGCTGTCTATGAAAACAACTGAGAAGAGAAATGTTGTCTGCTTTTACCATGTGAAACGTATAGCACCATCTTTAACAGTGATCATGAAATGAAACAAACCCTACATCAAGCCAACCCGACATTTTCAAATTTAATACCTGCTCATGCTATTTCATAAAAGAACTATTAATTAACTTGCCTGCAGCAGTTGCCTTTGAACCTTTCGCCTGGGAGGGAGGCACAATTCTTCTCCTAGTAAACGGCTCTTCGCTATGTACAATTTCAGCAATGTCGTTGGCCGAAGTATCCATATTTTCTTCATCGCTCAACTGTTTCAACGTTTCAGCAAACATTATTGCCTCCCTTTCTGCCACTTTTTTCTTTTCTTCGTCTTCAGCAAGTTTATCAAATATTTTTTCAGAACGTGTAGGAGTGGCCTCTGCGAACAGCTTCGAGCGCTTCATGATATCTTCATTTTTCAACGGACCACACCTCTTCCTGGTTTGAAGTTTTTTCGTACTGTTCTGATTAGTGTCAGCTGAAGAAGTTTTATTCTTTTTTGGTTCATTATTATTGTCACTATCTTCGCAGTAGAGTTTGCGTCGTTTTGTTTGGCGACCAAATTGGGACACATAAATTTGAAAGTCATCGTCTGAATTTCTGTCCTCTTTCAAAGATTGAGCAACGGCATCAGAATTCTCTTTCTCAGATGCTTCTTCAATTTTTCTCATCAAGCTGCCATTAAACCGAGCGTTGGGCTGTACAGGTTTGCCCCAAGGAGCTGGAATTAATAACTGCCGTTGAAAAGCATTATATTCCTGAAGTAACTTGATATGATACTCTGCAATCAACTGTGATTTTTGCTCATGACTCATATTTGCTAGTTTTGGATTACAATACAATGGTGGATTGTACTTTGCCTTAATGAAGATTCGTTTTAAAGGTCTATGAGTTGTAGGTATGCTATTAAATACATCGATATGAATATTCTCCGTTGATTCTATACTTTGATTATGTAGCTCAGGCTCTGTAGTTACTGTCGTGGAAGTAACTGCTTCGTTATCATCTTGCCGTAACGCCAAAGGCTTTCTTTGTGGCGTTGTTTCCTCTTCGCTTTGATTAATGCTAACGGTTGAAGCGTCACTGTCGTTTTTGGATGAATCTTTTTTGTCACCTTCACGATAAACGGGTACACTGTTCCTACGTAGTTCTTCTATCATGCTACAGTTCCTTTCGGTTTCCTCCAAAATCCTCCGCTGTTCGTATTCTTTTGAAGCTGTGTGCTTGGAAGCATTCAAAACCTGGTAAACTTCCCACATTTCGTTCTCTGACATGGTAGGATCGTATGATCCCGCTTCTGTTTAAAATGAAAGAGTTTAAAATAGTTTTGAAAAAACTTATCAAGGGGCAAGCAATTTTTACCTCTCAAACATTTTCTAACCTCGGTCATAGGTACCTTTTCGGAATTATCATTCTCAGTATCCATTTCTGTTGAAGTTGAGGCTTTCTGTCCTATGATGGTTAATATGTGAAAACGTGGTTATGTAAATAAACTTACAGAATACAGATGCTAAATTTTATACGATAACAAAAAAACCGGGATAGGCTACATCCAAGAAGGCTACATCCATTATTGTTGTTGATTTGGGCAGTGTCGCCAACAGACTGCTAATTGCATTGCCAACAACGAAAAGCAGAAATCGCTAAAATTAGCAGCATACGGTATAAATAAGGTGGACACAAATTATGAATCTGAAAGGTAGACCAATTCTATACAGTGTGTCCACCATGGACCTAACTATACTCGTAAAAATTAAACAAAATCGAAAAAAGACATTCTTTATAAAATGTTTTGCTTGTTTTTAAAAGTCCTGTTCTATTGTTAGACTGTCAAAATATGCTACAGAATGGTAAAAAAGTTTGAATAAGTAAAAATGACACGAGTAAAATGCATTTATGTATGTATCTCTCGAAATCGATTGATCATCTTTTTATTTGCCGATTCAAACACAATTGCTCAAACAACATATATTCTAACATCAACAATAGGTTACATGAAAATTATTGTCCACCTTCTGCTACACATTTCTCTATTCTAGCCTAAAATAGGCAAATTGAAGATACATGTTAACTTCGAGAAACAACGTTCCAACTTTGTATCTGAACATCTTCTGACAATTCAAATAACTTTTTAATTTGCCTCTAAACGCATGAACTTTATTGGTGACCGAATTTTAGATATTCCGATTTTTGTGCCCACCCTGTACAAAATATTGACATTCTGATAATAGCAAATTACTTTTATCTACGTGTGTAAAATTACCTTTTAGTTGGCAGTTTTAAGTTTGTAAAACGACTGTTTAATAACATGTTTTCATTAGTTTACGTAGTTAATAACAACGTGCTTAAAAAATTTCATTAGGCACGTAGTTAGTAGCAACGTGTTTTAAAATTTTTAAAACACTCAAAATTAGGACCGGTTGCTAGTAATTCTAATTTACATGTAAAATATTTTTTATATTTATCGTACTTTTTAGATTCTATCGTAGATAAAATATTGTACGATACACATGCGTAAAGCATCTTTAGTCACTCGTGGGGCTTAAAACGCTCGCTCACTCGCGTTTTAACTCTACCCCACTCGTGCCTAAAGAGTAGCTTTACGCACTTGTATCGTAAATTACTATTATCTACTAGCAGTTTAAGTTTGTAAAACAACTGTTTTTTTCATTAGTTCACGTCTTCAGTAGCAACGTGTTTAAAATGATTTCATTAGACACGTCGTCAATAACAACGTGTTTTAAAATTTTTAACCACCCAAAATTACGAACGGTTGCTAGTAATCCTAATGTACATTTAAAATTTTTTTTACGATCATGTCAAAATGACAACTTTTTGCACAGTTTTTAGCGTCAAAAGTGATGTTTGTAGCACTCTTAATATTAGCTCCTGAATTACGTCTTTTTCGCACGTTGTCATTGGTGGCGTGTTTTAATACCAAAGTATGATCAAAATTTATTTTCATCTAGTATGGTTATGGAATATTTCCTAATTTATGAATGCAACTACATTTACATTTAAGTGTGGAACTTGACATTTGATTTTTAAGTTATTTATAGTTGATCCATAAATTAGGAAATATACCATAGCCATACTAGATGAAAATAATTTTTGATCATACTATATATTAAAACAAGCTTTGCCGTAAGTTTGAATGCCAACATAACCTAGAATATCTAACACCATGTGACGGGTAAATTGTCACCGAACTAAGTTTTTTATATTTCTGTTATGATCGTAGAAAAAGTAGCGTATGATACACGTGTAAGTACTTATACATACCATTAAAGCACTAGCGACTTTAAAAGCACTGCGCTTCCCGTCGTGCTCTTAAACTCGTCACACGTGCTTTAAAGGCGCACTTATACACTAGTATCATAATACACTATTTAACAATTTTATATTTACCGTGTTTTCTAGATTTTATCGCAGATAAAATATTGTACGATACATCTACGTAAAGCATCTTAGTCACTCGAGAGGCTTAAAACGCTCGCTCACTCGCGTTTTAACTTTGCCCCACTAACTAGAGTGGCGTCAAAGCAAGAAGTACATAGGCGTGGCTACAGTTATGCGCCAATAGCCGGTATCAGTGGCGTATGGGTTTACTCGAGGCGTGTACGGTAATCGTAACCTCAAATTCATATTGCAAACGAAAATTTTTACTTACATGAAAATAATCCCAATCCTAGCCGTTTAGTTCTGAAAAGTACTGTTTTAAAAAGCGAAAACAAGTAAAAAGTAGAGTTAAGCGTTGATAAACACACGAGAAAACAAAATGACACGACGAACGGCAATGAACTGAATACAACAGCGGAAATGACCTTGTTGAACGTAATGGACTCGTCCGGACGTTTCTAGCGTTCTGCGCAACTATGACGCGGTGTACTTTACAAACTGAAAGACTTCTAAAGCCTAGCTTTACGCAGTTGTATCATAAATTACTATTCAAAGCAAGAAAAGCTTTCTATAGCCTGTTCATGTTTTATGTGATTCTAGTCGCCTTTGGATTTTATATCTATTTTTTAAAGTGTACATACCAACGCGTTCGTTTCTTGGAACGTCAAAAGTGGCGTGATCTGACCTATACGTATATTCGAATCGTCTAGAATCAAAAGCCGACAAAACGTGAAAATTTTTTCTGATGCTTATTTTGCTATTTATTCCAATAAAATTGGTTCCTAGACGTAATATATGAAGCATATATGACATTTCCAACATTTTGGCTCGTTTGCCTATACATCAGACTAGGATATTCACGTTTAAATATTGGAGTTGTAAAGGTTTTGAACCTAACACGAGTATTGTTATTTGTCTTTGTTTTTATAGCTAAATTCTATATGAAAACAGGACTTTTATAAATTCAAAAGTTTAACACACCTCCAACTAGCTCAACGGGGCGGTGGTAAAAATGGCGGCAGTCGAAAGAGGAAAGGAGGCGTTACCCTCTGCTAAACAGTTGATTAATCGGAGAACAATTTATTATAGTTATTATTTTGTACAGATTAACTTAAAACTAGAGAATATACCGGGTGTCTATTCTCAAAGTCGAACATAGGCAATTAACATTAGTGCATTCACTCGTTTCTCATTGAAATAATTTATTTTTCTGTAGATAATTTTAACAGACCTTGACGAAAAATACCTGATTTACGCCAAATAATTACCAATTTTTTTGACAAATGCTATCGATCTTGAAAATCAAGACATGGCATATTTAAAAATTCCCAAGTTTTAAATTAGTGTTATAAAATAAAAATCGCATCTTGAATATTATTATTGGTATCATTTGATGCGTAATAATTTTATCTTTGCATTGATACCATTACCTTCCCTGTAAGTTGAATTGGTGAGCAGGAATCGGCAAAAACGTTCAATACTATGCTAATCGCCTATGTTCGACTTTGAGAACGGACACCCGGTATACATATAACCCAGAAAAAGAAGATGGCGGATTGGTGTCCGTGGTCGGATGCTGGTGGGATCCTTCGGAGGCGGCGGCTGAAGGGCGCAGCGTCCTACAAGCGGCTGGGGCTGCAGGAGCGGGCGCTTGTCGTCCTCTTGGGGGCGGCGGCTGAAGGAGCTCGACGTCCGGGGAACGCGTAGGCGGCAGGTGCGGGCGATGTTCTTCCTCTCGGGGGCGGCAGCTGAAGGAGCTCGACGTTCTGGGAACGCGTAGGCGGCAGGTGCGGGCGATGGTCTTCCTCTCGGGGGCGGCGGCTGAAGGACCTCGACGTCCTGGGAACGCGTAGGCGGCAGGTGCGGGCGATGGTCTTCCTCTCGGGGGCGGCGGCTGAAGGGGCTCGACCTCCTGGAAACGGCGTAGGCGGCAGGAGCGGGCGTTGATCGTCCTCTCGGGGGGCGGCGGCTGAAGTGGCTCGACGTCCTGGGAACGCGTAGGCGGCAGGTACAGGCGATGATCGTCCTCTTGGGGGCGGCTGCGGAAGTGGCTAGCGTCCGACTGGGGGGATTTTTCGGAGGCGGCGGCTAAAGGGCGCAGCGTCCTCGAAGCGGCTGGGGCTGCAGGAGCGGGCGCTTGTCTTCCTCTCGGGGGCGGCGGCTAAAGTGGCTCGACGTCCGGCTGGTGGGATCCTTCGGAGGCGGCGGCTGAAGGGCGCAGCGTCCTAGAAGCGGCTGGGGCTGCAGAAGCGGGCGCTAGTCTTTCACTCGGGGGCGGCGGCTGAAGGGGCTCGACGTCCGGGAAAGGCGTAGGCGGCGGGTGCAAACAATGACTGTCCTCTCGGGGGCGGCGGCTGAAGTGGCTCGACGTCCAAGTTGCTCGAAGACGGCAGGCGGCTGAGTCCAGCGGAGACGGCGGTGCTAAGTCCAACGGAGGTGATATGCTCTAAATCCAGCGTGGGCGAGAGCTCCGTGAACGGCAGAGTCCAAAAGGGGCAGCTTTCCTGAATCGCCAGAGTCCAAATAGGCAGCTAGTCTGGGAGCAGCAGAGTCCAGAGAGGCGGCTAGTCCGTGAGCGGCAGTCCAAGCTAGGCAGCTTCCTTCGAGGTTGGCTGGAACTCCTGGAGGTGGCTGTTGGTACTTGGATGGCTGCTTGTTCGACCCGCCGAGGCAGAGTGATTTCCTAAGGCCAGGGTGTCTCTATTTAAAGGGCCTGAACCCCGAGGTAGCTGGCTTCCTCGATGCTTATTGGCCCGTGGCGTGAAGACAGATTTCTGGGGGCATTCATTTAGGCGCTTGGGCAAGACGTAATGCTAATTTCCTGGCGTGTCTAATTAGCGGTTTGATTTTAGCTGCATCGTCTTGCCGGACAAAAAACTTAAATTTTGATACTAGACACGGCCTGGTTTTATTAAAATATCACGGTGCTCCGAGTCCAGCGCGGCAATTTAATTAGTGCGCTTGAGCAGTATCCTAATCGTACTGTATTGCCCGAATCGAGATTTCACTATGATCAGATTATGGTGCGGCCACTCGTTTTAACTAGCGCGCGATTAGCGGCTTGAATCTAGCCTCATTATATTGCTCGAAAATCCACTTGAATTTTGAATCTAAACCCGACGTGATTGAGATTGCTATTGGGAATGGTAAAGCTAATTTCCTGGCGCGTCTAATTAGCGGTTTGATTTTATCCAGATTCGGCTTCCTGGTCAAAAAAACACGACTTTTGATACTAAACAAGATTGGCTTAGCGCGTTATTTGCTGTTGTTGTTTCAGGTGCGAGGTACTATAGTTTCCGGACGTGTTTCACTGCGCGTGCCGCTAATTAAATAGATTCAGTGTTGGGCCGCAATCCCTCGTCTTCCTTGTAATTTTTGCGCCAGTGTTGATACGCCACACTTGATAGTACGATTTCCGCTGCACCAGTAATTAGAATAAATGTGGCCATTTCTGCATATATAATAGTTTGCCCCAGCGCACTTAAGGGTTCTTTTTGCCCGTGAACTGTAAAGGTTCGGATGCCCACCGGCCTTTGTTACGCCGGCGGGTTAATTTACGACACCAGGGATCGGCATTTTGACCATGCTTGCCTTCTCGAGTTCCGTGAATTATGTATCTTAAGCTTTTGTTTCCCTGCTCTATGGGATTTTTCGAGTAGTTTGTTCTGACGTTTTTCGAAGGAGTCAATTGCTTGAGTTTTTAATGGACTTGTTTTATTACTTCCGTCCGCGCGCAAGAGGAAACCCGGCTTTGTCCGGTTAAGGGCATCTTCAGCTTTGTTAGACTGGATACGGCGACTGCAGGGGCTCGAGAAATTTGTCATCTGTGCTTGTTCTTTTAGAAATTATCAGCTCGCGTCAAACGGACTTCCGAACTCCCGTTTAACGGCGGTCGCTTGTCATAGAAAGGCGAGGCCCGAGAACGTTCGTTTCTTTAAGCTTTGGGGGCAATTTATGGCCCCCTCATAATTTTAACATCGATACGAGTGTTTATGTGCCGGCTTAATTTTAAATTCCGGCTGACGATCGTATCAAGTTTTTTGAGAACTCAAAACTAAATTATCTAAATAATCTAAATAATCAAATCCGGTAGTCAGGCATTACCCTGCATAAACACAAAGTGCTGAAAAAGAGCGTCACGTGACACTTTTAACAGTCACTGATTTGATGTATCTGGATCTGTCGGGTTTTGATACTAACATAGAAATGGATTTGTCGGAATTTGAAACTAACCCTGATTTTCAAGCATGTTTTATACTAGGATTCGTTGTATTTTGAAGCTCAGAAGTTTTAGGCATTGGTAGAGTTTCTGCTTAGGAACATGGCGTGTACTTAGTTCCATATCTGTGAAAAGTATATTTGTCGGCTTTTGATACTAGATGATTCATTTATTGATAAATGTCTACACTGTTATAAAAATTTGAAGGGTGATCCCAGCTTACTCTGAATCACATAGAAAATAAAAAGACTATAAAGAATGACTTTTTGTCGAAAAATAACAAATAATAATATATTATGAAACGAGTTTTATAAGAAGCATTTTTTAGCACGCACAGGTTTAGGGTACGACGAGCGAAGCGAGAAGTGCCCTAAAGGAGTAAGTGCTACAAAATTCCGTATAAACGAGGTATTATACAGTATTTTATCTACTTTGCCATTTTTAAACAATAGTACATTGTGTATCTAGGACGAAAAGCGTAACATTCCCGATTATGTAAATATTGTTGGGCGAGGCGAATACCGAGCCCAACAACACAGGAGTCTGAGAATGTTACGCTTTTTGTCCAAGATACACATACTATTTTTCCGCCGATCGATACAAGTAATTAAAAAAAATTGGAAATAGTACTCGAATATTCCCTGCCTAGGCCGGGAATATTATTCCTGTACAGTTTTATTGTAAATTACCTAGCAACGGCTGATGTAATGTAATGTTTGACTTTGCTCAACAAAATTTCAACAATAATGTGTCAATTCTAGTACGACTGACGGAAAAAGAATAAAATTTCAAAATCTAAGGAATTTCGCGGCAGTTGGCAACATTTGTGCGGTGCAATAAAGACGGCTATTGACAGTTCGAAATGTACACGGAGCGAAACAACTATGATTGCCAACTTACTCCGTTTTAAGTATTTTTATTACAGCATCGCTTTTTGTCTATTACGATACGCAAACAAGTATCGTAATAGCCTCAGTACGAACGGAAAGTAGATAAAAATGTTTATTCGCAACCATATATGTAATGTTAACATTCCTGACCTCATTTGAGTGGGGGGAGTCGTACATTTCAGCCCGCTGAGTAAGTAGGGATACTGTGAATCTTGTTGATCCATTCATGCGCTTCGCAACCTGTCGTATCATAATATAATAATTTTTCCAAATATTGTTTAGAATAAAGTGGTTGCGAATAAAATAGTATACAAACCTCGACAGGAAGTTTCCTTAGTCTCGAGATAATAGCTGATTTCGACGCTTCGCGTCTCAATCAGCTAACTAATCTCTCGACAGTAATGAAACACTTCCCATCTCGGGCTGTAATATCCTATTACAAGTATAGTTAGCTTAAAGTGTTCATTTGTCCCGGATTTCGCGGGACAGTCTCGGATTTGACCAACACGTCCCGAGAAAGTAAACGTCCCGCAAAACGCCCGGAAATGCATTTTCCTTTCGTAAGATGGAAATACATTTAATATATGCTACTTCATATTTAAAAGCATCTAGAGATCTAGAGTATTGCTCGTGCCTCCCAGAAACCAATACTCCCACGAAGCGATTTTTTTCTAGATTAAATAAAATATAGACAACAAAAACTTACCTGTAGTGGAAACACTAAAATCTGTGCTTTTTGTGAAATATAATTTTGAGAGTTCTTTTGAAAACCTTTACAATGTTATAAAAAATATTGATGAAATTCTTCATAACATTTTTCGTGAAAGGAGTATGTACCGCGTGACCATAAATGGTTGTGATTTTTTTTCTTAGATTGGCACTGTTTATGTTGGTGGCACTGTAAGTCTATGTCAAATTCGAGGTTAGTATGTTAGGTTTTGCGTCAGTATTGACACACTGACGCAAAACGTAACCTGCTAACTTCGAATTTGACATAGACTTACAGTGCCAGCACCAAAATAAACAGTGCCAACCTAAAAAAATCACAACCATTTATGGTCACCCGGTATAAGAAACACGTTCACTGATTTTGATGTCTACCTATTCCTGTGTCGTGAGTTTGTAAGTAGTTAGCTAATCTGTAAAAAAATTTGTAAAAGGCTTACACGGAACTTTCCTCATAAGTGGAAGGTTTGAAACTACAAATTCTGCAAATATCAAATAAAAACAAGAGCTCCCAACAGCTACCAGGCGCGTGTCTGCGCTTCTCGCTGCATTATAAAGATATCTAATCCGCATGCAAAATCTTCCTCTAACAAACAGTTTTTGAGCTATACTGCCACAAGACGAACAGACAGACGGACAGACGAACAGATAGACGGAATTGAGAAAACATGTTTTTCGTCATCTAGGGATCCTAAAATGTGATGATCTGAAAAAATCTCGTAACGTGATTTTTTCACGATTACAATACTTCCTGCTTGTAAACATGTTTTTCTAAAAATTGTATAATGATTAGACTATGGGGCGAATTTCGATTTATTGGTTTATTAGTTTTAGGTTAGTCATCTATTTGAAGGTGTTAACAATATATCTATATATCGTATGTGTATCGTTGGAGTTTAGCTACACACGCCATTTTACATTAAAAATACAATACAAATTGAATTGGACTTTTCATTATTACTGGTAATTTTTCAAAGTTTTAAATCATTAAACATTTTATGTAGGTAGCCTAGGATATCGTCTGTCGCTACTAATAAACAACTGCGATTGTCTGACAAAGTAATTTACAACGGAAGTAACGTTATCACGCTTTTTACATTACGAGAGAATAGTTTGAATGAACGAGCGACGTTAGAAGCGAGTTCTTTAAAATTCTCGAGTAAAGTAGAAAACAGATAGTCCAGAGAAATTAGACATATCCCTTCGAAAAAACTCCTGGAAAGCTGGATTTTGGTATGAACCTTGATATTGTGGTTTTAAACAAAATGTCAAAAGTTCCCATTCATCCGAGTGCTGCTATAGTATTTTACAGTAGAAGTCCGTTAGGATAGCCTTTACTGCCGAGCCAGAGAATTTGTGAGACGAGCTCGAAGAGCGAGTCGAATAATACTGGCGAGGCAGTAAAGGCCCTAACGGACGTGTATTGTACAATAGTTTTTGTAATATCTACATACGATTCGGTCATACCTATCTTTTTGTAATTTATTTTCATCAAAACGCTAGGTTTGTGTAATAACGTTTTAGAATGATTGAGAGTGCGTAGAACGTTGCAACTGTTGTTTATAAATGTCATTTATTTCCAATTTCGTGTATGGCTGTAAGCAGTTTTAAGTTGTAACCAGCTCGTAACTTATGACATCTGGAGAAAATGATGAAGATATTCCTAAGGATGTTAAGATTATGAATGAGCAAGTTATTTTAGCGTATGTTCAGGAGTTATAACAGTCTTTTGCGCCTTCTTCTATGTGGAGTTGACGGCTTGCTTGCTGCTGAATTTGTGTGACAAACGTCACTTTGACGTTTGACACACAATTTAGCAGGCCGTGATCTTTACGGACACTTTTTACGGCCGGGCCGTAAAGAGGTTGCTTACGTAGTAGTAAACAGTCCTTAAAGAAATATTTAACAAGTAGGTATTACAAAATAGTATTTTACAGTAGAAGTCCGTTAGGATAGCCTTTACTGCCGAGCCAGAGAATTTGTGAGACGAGCTCGAAGAGCGAGTCGAATAATACTGGCGAGGCAGTAAAGGCCCTAACGGACGTGTATTGTACAATAGTTTTTGTAATATCTACATACGATTCGGTCATACCTATCTTTTTGTAATTTATTTTCATCAAAACGCTAGGTTTGTGTAATAACGTTTTAGAATGATTGAGAGTGCGTAGAACGTTGCAACTGTTGTTTATAAATGTCATTTATTTCCAATTTCGTGTATGGCTGTAAGCAGTTTTAAGTTGTAACCAGCTCGTAACTTATGACATCTGGAGAAAATGATGAAGATATTCCTAAGGATGTTAAGATTATGAATGAGCAAGTTATTTTAGCGTATGTTCAGGAGTTATAACAGTCTTTTGCGCCTTCTTCTATGTGGAGTTGACGGCTTGCTTGCTGCTGAATTTGTGTGACAAACGTCACTTTGACGTTTGACACACAATTTAGCAGGCCGTGATCTTTACGGACACTTTTTACGGCCGGGCCGTAAAGAGGTTGCTTACGTAGTAGTAAACAGTCCTTAAAGAAATATTTAACAAGTAGGTATTACAAAAAAAACTTTACATGGGATCAAAGGTCACAAAAACGGTGTTTCGTGAATATCTCGTTAACGGTCACTTTTACAGAAAAAATATTAATACTAAAATTTGTAGCTTATAAAATTTCTTATAAAAAACATATCATGACTTCTATTCGTAAAAGTAATCGTTTTGGAGATAATTCGATTTACAGAGTTGAAACCTTAGTTTCTCACGAAATGTGCACTTTTTCCACACCACCTTCGAGGTAGAGTACAAGTTGCGTTTTTTATGTGGTGTCCCCAGTAGGCCTAATACACGTTTATTTTTGTTTAAAAAATGTTTATTTAAAAAAATTATTATGAACTTATTCATTAATCAATTTTGGATTCAAAACAGAAGTTATTAATCTCAATAATTAATATTCATTTTCAGAATCTATTTCAATCTGTATGCTTTCCTCTCCATCATCTTCTTCTTCTTATTGTTGTTCTTTTTCTACTGTCTTCTGAATTTCCATAGATTCAGTTAGAAAACGCGATGGATCCACATCTTCAGTGGAGTCGCAATTATCGAAATCATTTATATCGGGTGTTACATTTAAGCACGACTGATCTTGGCAATTACCACAAACTGGTGAACAATGTAAACCAACTTTTCTACAGCCGTGGTTTAAACTACATCCCTTGGTGCAATTACAAAAAATAGTATTCAGCAGAATGTCTGGAGCAGGTGGAAGCAGAGTTTGAATGGGCTCCAAAATGTTATCTCTCAACATCCAACTCCAGTCTTCAGGGGTAAGCTCGTTACAAGACAGAATGTTCTCCAGACGTGATTTGCAACAATGAAATTCGTTTTCTCCTGGCTATGTATAAGGCCTCAGTAAAAGAAGTATCTATTGATACTCACAGATATTCAACTTTTGTAAAATCTACACAGCTCAAAAAACCAGTTCAATTATCTATTCTTCTACCAACATGTAGTGCTGCACGGCAACCTTTATATCGGGTGTATTACAGGTTCAAATATGGCTAGGCGGCTGCAGCTAAAGTTGATTTACATTGTTCGCCAGTTTGTGGTAATTGCCAACATCAGCCTTTCTTAAATGTAACACCCGATATAAATGACTTCGAAAATTGCGAACTCCACTGAAGACGATGTGAATCCATCGCGTTTTCTGACTGCATCTATGGAAATACAGAAGACAGCAGAAGTCTAACAACAAGAAGAAGAAGATGATGAAGAGGAAAGCATAGAGATTGAAGATGAATATTAATTATTGAGATTAATAACTCCTGTTTTGAATCCAAAATTGATTAATGAACAAGTTCATAATAATTTTTTTTTAAAATATACATTTTTCAAACAAAAATAAACGTGGATTAGGTCTACTGGGAACACCACATGAAAAAAACGCACCTTGTACTAGAGATGGGCGAGTGAGTGAATTTTCGCTCACGTCAAGCACGTTTCACGCTTGCTTTAATCAGTCACGTTCACGCACGTTCACGCTCACGTTCACTCACGTTCACGGCGTGACACGCCACTCACGGCGTGACACGCAGCTTTTATTTCAAAATTTAAATTCAGATAGAACAGAATGTTCAAATTTAAAACCAATGAAAAAACCCTAAAGAGAACTAAAAATATGTTTTGCACCTGACATAATTTACGTGATATGTTGCAATCAGAATAGTTGACATAAAAAGAAAAAAATTAAAATTGACTACAATAACTTCGACCAGGGCCGCCGCTACCATGTGTGCGTTGTGTTCAAAACACGCAGGCGGCCGATTTAAAAGGGCGGCCGCCGCCGATCCTAATGCAAAAACAAAAGTAAAGTGTAAAGTCTTCCAAATAAATAAACCCATCAAGCTTTAAAAACGAAAATCTCTAATATTCTAAGACGAAAATAAACCGAAAGTATTTCTTTACGAAGTTTGTACTGTATCCTGTATCCCGGCCTTAATAAAACCCATAAAAATATCATAACACAAGCAAAGAAACACTTGAGTTGTATTACATTTACAAAGGTCAGCCTGGCAACACTGTCGGTGACAGACGCTGTGTCGGCAAAGCACTGGTATTATGACTGTTCCTTGTTCCTTGAAAAACATTACAGTGGACCAATCTAATAATTGGGCTTTTTAAAGCACGAGAAGCTTTGTATATTAATATACAAAGCGAGAAGTACCTACCCGAGAATACTTGCTATGGGCTATGGGTTTGTTTATTTCTACGCGTGCCATGTAATGATTTTTAATTTTAGTATAACAGCCCTTTCCAATCGGATAGTTTTGCCGGTTTTGCGTGTGCGGTGTGCCGTGTAGATCGACTAAGGGCTGGTTGCAGAAAGCAACGTTAAGTCTGGTGTTAGCTAACGCGACGTCAAAGTGAACAAAAACGAATCAAATCTCAAATGTTTATGGTAACTAATACATTAGTAAACAAAATTTGATGCGATTTTGTTCACTTTGACGCGACGTTAGCTAACACCAGACTTAACATTGCTTTCTGCAACCGGCCCTAAGATTTTTAAATGTGACAACACTTTGACGCTCGCAGATTTTTACCTAAAACGTTCGTAGTTTCGGTGTAGTGCAATTTTGTGTACGTATTATTGAGGTTTTCATTTCCGACACGGAAAAATGTCCGACAGAAAAACCAAAAGACTGTCCGGTTATCAGTATAAACAAAAAAAGAAAGCGAGGCTCGAAGAACAGCAAAAACAAAGTGGTGCTTTAGAGAAATATATTAAAACTGGAAGTAATAATAGTGATATTAAAAGTGACAATTCAGCAACTAAATTTTCAAAAAATGTAAATAATAACGACAATGTAAATTTTGGTGCATCAACATCGACTTCTGAGGGTACCGGGTGTCTAAGAGATGAATCTGTCGTGTGCTGGGAGGCAGACAAAGAAATACTATTTGCTGAAAAAATTCATGATGTTGATAATTACGAAAAATATGAAAAGGAGGAAGTGAAGGAGGAAAAAGAAGAGGAGGCAACTGAAAAAGGTATGGACGTGGAGGCTTTAAGTACTTTGAGATCTTTAGACAAAGGCGACGCTTTTTATTTAGTTTATTACGATCCTGGTAAATGGCCTATAAACCTAACCCACAGTACGGTACAATATATCATTGAAAATGTCCCAAATCAAGTTAAAACGCAGCATTTCCTAGAGATAACCAAAACAACAGATTTTCGGAGTCATATTATTACCGTACTTTAAGCAATGGTGAAAAAATCCATCGTCCTTGGTTATTATATTCTTTATCTTTAAATACTGTATTTTGTGCTCCTTGTAAACTATTTTGCACCGACGCCACGGAGAAAAAAGAGCGTATATATGGTGAGGAAGGAATCAAGGATTGGCAACACTTGTCTTTAATCTTGAAGAGGTACGAGAACAGTTTAAGCCATATTAAATGTGATAAAGAAATGCATGATTTAAGTGTAGCACTGAAAAAGGGTACAACAATCGACTCGTCCAATCAGCGATTATACGAACTAGAAAAAAGTCATTGGCGTGCCGTTATCGAAAGACTGATGCTTATTGTCAGATATTTATCTCTTCAGTGCTTGGCCTTTAGGGGTTCATCACAAAAACTGTTTCAGCCAAATAACGGAAATTTCCTTCAACTGACCCAGATGATTTCCAAATTTGACGCTGTTCTTTCCGAACATTTACGAAGAATAGAATCCAAAAATGATAAAAACGCGCCTCACTATCTAGGCTGGGAGCACCAAAACGAAATGATTCAGTTATTGGCAACAACTATACAAGAAAAAATGTTAGACAGAATACGAGAATCAAAATATTTTTCTATAATTCTGGATTGCACCCCAGACATTTCACATACGGAACAAATAACTGTTATAATTCGATGTGTTCCTTGTGCCACACCAGTTAAGGTTTATGAACATTTCTTGGGAGCTTTTGCTTCATTTTTATTCACACCACCCATTTACTTTTTAAGTTTTACAAAAGCAAAAATTGATTTTTAAAACAAGTTTGTTAGAAAGTGCGTTCTTTGCAAAAAAGTTAAAATTTACATAAACTAATATCAATTCGAAAGCTCTTTATTTTGTACTTTACGAGGGGGAAGGGGCGGCGAAAATTGTTTGGCACACAGGCGGCTAACATCCTAGCGGCGGTCCTGACTTCGACAAGGGATAAATACTGATTTCTCGCAAATATATTTCTTGCAGCTGTCTTCAAAGACATTACTTTTAATACCACAAGCTGTCATTCGAATTGACGTTTCCCTTATTGGTATAAGTACAGAAGGTATATGTTACTACGCAACACTTTTAATTCGTAGGTTTGAAAGTACTTTTACGTACAAGGATTTTCAGCGTTAAGGCGAGTATACAAGAAAAACATTACTTTTATTAGAATAATAAGTTAATCTACACAAGTACACAATAAATTGGTTTAAAAATAAAACGTAATCAACATTTTCAGTGTTAAGTCGAGTATACAAAAGAAAACATTAGGTACTTTTCTAAAAATAGGTTCATCTACACATCTACACAATACATTTTTGGTTTAATAATAAAACGTAATTAACATTTTCAGCGTTAGCCGAGTATAAAAATCAAACCATTCCTTTTATTAGAATAATAAGTTCATCTACTCATCTACACATTAAAATGTTGATTTAAAAATAATATGTAATCAACATTTTCAGCGTTAAGTCGAATTCTGCGCTCTTCTAAAATTCGCCCAGCTGTAGAAAATACTCTTTCGCTTGTAGCGGTATGTTTAAAATTTCTCAAGTTTTTTTTAACAGTGGCGTATTTACTCTGTTTTTCCGAAATTCTAAAATGTCATCTACATTTCCGAATTTTAATTTAACATACTAATTTAGTTCAGTTTCGACATCATCGTAATTACATGTGTCATCGTCAGAGCTATCTCTAAGTGTAGAAAGATAAGAATCTGATGCTGATGTACCAGTTTTGAGTCGTTTGCTATGTATTTCATCATTATCATCTATAGTTTTATTTGCATTATAATCTTCTCTTTTATGTGAAGGTATGAACTTTACGGATTTATAATTAGGGTCCAAAACTAATGTAACTTGTGTGGCACAATTTGTGATTTAATGAATTTAAAAGTTGCTACACTCTGCAGTTTTTTATTCGTTACCAAATATTTAACGTGAAATTAACGTGAAACGTGAATCACGCCTTGGAAATTTTCACTCACGTTCACTCACGTTCACGTCACGATTTTCAAATATTAGTCACGTTCACGACGTGACACGCCGTGACACGACGGGACACGACTTTTTTTACGTCATCTCTACCTTGTACTCTCTAAATCACATTATCTCCAAAACGGTTACATTTACAAATAAAAGTTATGATATATTTTTTTTAGAAAATTTCGTAAGCTACAAATTATATAATTACTATTTTTTCTGTAAAAGTGACCGTTAACGAGATATTCACAAAACACTGTTTTTGGTAACCTTTGACCACTCGTAAAATTTTTAGCGGCACTCGGATCGATGGGGACTTTTGACATTTTGCTTAAAACTACAATATCAAGGCTCAACCAAAATTCAGCTTTCCGGGAATTTTTCCGAAATTTTTCTTTTATTTTGTCTAATTTCTGTGGACTAAGATAACGTTACGTATATCGTAACACGGTTTATTTTATCCTGAAATACTAATCTTTTTCAAAAAATAGGAAAAATTGTTATTAATGATACAACAGCGAGACATATATCTGCTATGGCTGTGGCGGTATCACTCAATACTGCATTGTTGGTAGCACTGTCAGGTTATGTTAAATTCGAGATTTGCAGGTTAAGTTTTGCGTCAGTCTGTGTCAAATAACAAACAAAACCTAACCTACTAACATCGAATTTGACATAGACTGACATTGTCACTAATAATACACGTCAGTACTGCCAACATGTGATTAAATGCTAATAAGTACCGGTATGTTATTTTTCTTAGCAACACTAGTGCTGTTAAATGCATCTTAACGCAACTCGTTGCTAAGGAGTTATTATCATAGTAACATAATAGGATAAAATAATAGTATATTATTATATGAGCGATTATGACAGCCATTATTCACGAAGATGACATTTGCGCCACAAGCCGAAGGCGCGTGGCGTAAGTCATCTGAGTAAATAATAGCCATAATCGCGAATATAATACGATATTTTATCTACTCCTTTGCAATAGGAGACTTGTGTTCATATTTCCGAATTTTGACAGCTGTTAACTTCAAAAGTCATTGAATAATAAGAATGAATTCTGTGATTGGCTACAACCTATTGAATAATGAAAATTGAATTTTCTGATTGGTTGCAACTTGCAAACTATTGAATAATGAAAATAGAATTTTATGATTGGCTGCAAACTGTGAATTATGAATCATA
>CALNHX010012108.1:0-27399 GCA_940337035.1 Agriotes lineatus
ACGCCTGGGACATTAGAGACATGTGGAACATTAGGGACATCTGGGACGTCCGGGACGTTAGGAACATACGGGACATTTAGGACTTCTGGGACGTTAGGGACATATGGAACATCTAGGACGCCTGGGACATTAGAGACGTGTGGAACATTAGGGACATCTGGGACTTCCGGGACGTTAGGAACATATGGGACATCTGGGACGTCTGGGACGTTAAGGACATATGAGACATTTAGGACGCCTGGGACATTAGGGACATATGGGACATATAAGGCATCTGGGACGCCTGGGACATTAGGGACATATGGGACATATAAGACATCTGGGACGTCTGGGACGTCTGGGACGTCTGGGAAGTTAGCTACGTATAGGGCCTCTAGGACGTCTGGGTCGTTAGTGGCATATGGGACATCTAGGACGTCTGGGACGTCTGGGACGTTAGGGACATACGGGACAGCTGGGACGTCTGGGACGTTAGGGACATATTTGACATTTAGGACGTCTGGGACGTTAGGGACACATGGAACATCTGAGACGCCTGGAACATTAAGGACATATGGGACATATGGGACATCGGGGACGTCTGGGACGTTAAGGACTTATGGGACATTTAGGACGCCTGGGACATTAGAGAGATATGGGACATATGGGACATCTGGGACGTCTGGGACGTTAAGGACATATGGGACATTTAGGACGTGTGGAACGTTTGGGACGTTAAAGACATATGGGACATTTAGGACGCCTGGGTCATTAGGGACATATGGGACATATGGGACATCTGGGACATCTGGGACGTCTGGGACGTATGGGACATAGGGGACATCTGGGACGTCTGGGATGTTTCCTTAACGGACTTTAAGGACATATGGGACATTTAGGACGCCTGGGACATTAGGGACATATAGAACATATGGGACATCTGAAACGTCTGGGAAGTTAAGGACATATGGGACATCTAGGACGTCTGGGACGTCTGGGACGTTAAGGACATATGGGACATTTAGGACGCCTGGGACATTAGGGACATATGGGACATATGGGGCGTCTGGGACGCCTGGAACATTAGTAACATATGGGACATATGGGACATCTTGGACGTCTGGGACGTTAGGGACATATGGGACATCTGAGACGTCTGGGACGTTAAGGACATATGGGACAACTAGGAGGTCTGGGACGTTAGCGACATATGGAACATCTGGGACGTCTGGGACGTTAGGGACATATGGGACATTTAGGACGTCTGGGCCATTAGGGACGTATGAAATATCTAGGACGCTTGGGACATTAGGGACATATGAGACATATGGGACATCTGGGACGTCTGGGACGTTAGGGACTAATAGAACATCTAACGTCTGGGACGTTAAAAACATATGGGACATCTAGGACGTCTGGGACGTTAGCGACATATGGAATATCTAGGACGCCGGGGACATTAGGGACATATGAGACATATGGGACATCTGGGACGTCTGGGACGTTAGGGACATATGAGACATTTAGGACGCCTGGGACATTAGGGACATATGGGACATATAAGGCATCTGGGACGCCTGGGACATTAGGGACATATGGGACATATAAGACATCTGGGACGTCTGGGACGTCTGGGACGTCTGGGACGTTAGCTACGTATAGGACTTCTAGGACGTCTGGGTCGTTAGTGGCATATGGGACATCTGGGACGTCTGGGACGTTAGGGACATATGAGACATTTAGGACGCCTGGGACATTAGGGACATATGGGACATATAAGGCATCTGGGACGCCTGGGACATTAGGGACATATGGGACATATAAGACATCTGGGACGTCTGGGACGTCTGGGACGTCTGGGACGTTAGCTACGTATAGGACATGTAGGACGTCTGGGACGTTAGCGACATATGGAATATCTAGGACGCCGGGGACATTAGGGACATATGAGACATATGGGACATCTGGGACGTCTTGGACGTTAGGGACATATGAGACATCTAGGAAGTCTGGGACGTCTGGGACGTTAGGGACATACGGGACATCTGGGACGTCTGGGACGTTAGAGACATATGGGACATATAGGACGTCTGGGACGTTAGTGACATATGGAATATCTAGGACGCCTGGGACATTAGGGACATATGGGACATCTGGGACGTCTGGGACGTTAGGGACATATGGGACATCTGAGACGTCTGAGACGTTAAGGACATATTGGACATCTAGGACGTCTGGGACGTCTGAGACGTTAGGGACATACGGGACATCTGGGACGTCTGGGACGTTAGAGACATATGGGACATTTAGGACCTCTGGGACGTTAGTGACATATGGAATATATAGGACGCCTGGGACATTAGGGACATATGGGACATCTGAGACGCCTGGGACATTAGAGACATATGGGACATATGGGACATCTGGGACGTCTGGGACGTTTGGGACGTTAGGGACATATAGGACATCTAGGACGTCTGGGACGTTAGGGGCATATGGGACATCTAGGGCGTCTGGGACGTCTGGGACGTTAGGGACATACGGGACAGCTGGGACGTCTGAAACGTTAGAGAGATATGGAACACTTAGGACCTCTGGGACGTTAGAGACATATGGAACATCTAGGAAGCCTGGGATTTAGGGACATATGGGACATATGGGACATCTGGGACGTCTGGGACGTTGGGGACATATGGGACATCTGGGACGTCTGGGACGTTAAGGACATATGGGACATCTAGAACGTCTGGGACGTCTGGGACGTTAAGGACATATGGGACATTTAGGACGCCTGGGACATTAGGGACATATGGGACATATGGGAAATCTGGGACGCCTGGGACGTTAGGGACATATGGGACATATAAGACATCTGGGACGTTTGGGACGTCTGGGACGTTTGGGACATATAGGACATCTAGGACGTCTGGGACGTTAGGGACATATGGGACATTTAGGACGTCTGGGGCGTCTGGGACGGTAGGGACATACGGGACATATGGGACTTCTGGGACGTCTGGGACGTTAGGGACATATGAGACATCTGGGACGTCTGGGACGTTAAGGACATATGGGACATCTAGGACGTCTGGGACGTCTGGGACGTTAGGGACATACGGGACATATAGGACATCTAGGACGTCTGGGACGTTAGGGACATATGGGACATTTAGGACGTCTGGGGCGTCTGGGACGTTAGGGACATACGGGACATATAGGACATCTAGGACGTCTGGGACGTTAGGGACATATGGGACATTTAGGACGTCTGGGGCGTCTGGGGCGTCTGGGACGTTAGGGACATACGGGACATATGGGACATCTGGGACGTCTGGGACGTTAGGGACATATGAGACATCTGGGGCGTCTGGGATGTTAAGGACATATGGGACATTTAGGTCCCCTGGGACATTAGGGACATATGGGACATATGGGACATCTGGGACGTCTGGGACGTTAGGAACATATGGAACATCTGGAACGTCTGGGACGTTAAGGACATATGGAACATTTAGGACGCCTGGGACATTAGGAAAATATGGGACATATGGGACATCTGGGACGTCTGGGACGTCTGGGACGTTACGGACATATAGGACATCTAGGACGTCTGGGACGTTAAGGACATATGGGACATCTAGGACGTCTGGGACGTTAAGGACATACGGGACAGCTGGGACGTTTGGGACGTTAAGGACATATGAGACATTTAGGACGCCTGGGACATTAGGGACATATGGACCATATGGGACATTTGGGACGTCTGGGACGTCTAGGACGTCAGCTACGTATAGGACCTCTAGAACGTCTGGGTCGTTAGGGACATATGGGACATCTAGGCCGTCTGGGATGTCTGGGACGTTAAGGACATATGAGACATTTAGGACGCCTGGAACATTAGGGACATATGGGACATACCTACGGGACAGCTGGGACGTCTGGGACGTTAAGGACATATGGGACATCTAGGCCGTCTGGGATGTCTGGGACGTTAAGGACATATGGGACATTTAGGACGCCTGGGACATTAGGGACATATGGGACATATGGGACATCTGGGTTCTGGGACGTTAAGGACATATGGGACATTTAGGACGTCTGGGACGTTAAGGACATGTGGGACATTTAAAACGCCTGGGTCATTAGGGACTTATGGGACATATGGGACATCTGGGACATCTGGGACGTCTGGGACGTATGGGACATATGGGACATCTGGGACGTCTGGGACGTTTCCTTAACGGACTTTAAGGACATATGGGACATTTAGGACGCCTGGGACATTAGAGACATATGGGACATATGGGACATCTGGAACGTCTGGGACGTTAAGGACATATGGGACATTTAGGACGCCTGGCACGTTAGGGACATATGGGACATCTGGGACGTCTGGGACGTTAGGGACATATGGAACATCTAGGACGCCTGGGACATTAGGGACATATGGGATATATGGGACATCTGGGTCGTCTGGGACGTTAGGGACATATGAGACATCTGGAACGTCTGGGACGGTAAGGACATATGGCACATCTAGGACGTCTGGGACGTATGGGAAGTTAAGGACATATGGGACATTTAGGACGCCTGGGACATTAGGGACATATGGGACATATGAGACATTTGGGGCGTCTGAGACGTTAGGGACATATGGTACATCTGGGACTTCTGGGACGTCTGGGACGTTAAGGACATATGGGACATTTAGGACGCCTGGGACATTAGGGACATATGGGACATATGGGACATCTGAGACGCCTGGGACATTAGGGACATATGGGACATATGGGACATCTGAGACGCCTGGGACATTAGGGACATACGGGAAAGCTGGGACGTCTGCTACGTTAGGGACATATGGGACACTTAGGACCTCTGGGACGTTAGGGACATATGGAACATCTAGGAAGCCTGGGACATTAGGGACATATGGGACATATGGGAAATCTGGGACGTCTTGGACATTAGGGACATATGGGATATCTGGGACGTCTGGGACGTTAAGGACATATGGGACATCTAGGACGTCTGGGACGTCTGGGACGTTAAGGACGTATGGAACATTTAGGCAGCCTGGGACATTAGGGACATATGAGACATATGGGACGCCTGGGACGTTAGGGACATATGGGGCATATGGGACATCTGGGACGTTTGGGACGTCTGGGACGTTAGGGACATATAGGACATCTAGGACGTCTGACACGTTAGGGACATATGGGACATATAGAACGTCTGGGTCGTCTAGGACGTTAGGGACATATGGGACATCTAGGACGTCTGGGACGTTAGGGACATATGGGACATCTAGAACGTCTGGGAAGTATAGGGCATTAAGGACGTCTGGGACGTCAGGGACGTTAGGGACATATGGGACATCTAGGACGTCTGGGACGTTAGGGACATACGGGACATCTAGGACGTCTGGGACGCTAGGGACATGTGGGACATCTAGGACGTCTGGGACGTTAGGGACACGTGGGACATCTAAGACGTCTGGAACGTTAGGGACATGTAGGACATATGGGACTTCTGAAACGTCTGAAATGTTACGGACAAATGGGACGTCTGGGACGTCTGGGACGTTAGGGATATATGGGACATCTAAGACATCTGAGACGTCTGCGACGTTTGGGAAGTCTGGGATATCTGGGACCTCTGGGACGTTTAGGACGTTAGGGACATATGGGACTTCTGGGACGTCTGGGACAATAGGGACATATAGGACATCTATGACGTCTGAAACGTTAGAAACATATGGGTCTAATGAGACATCTAGGACGTATGGGACGTTAGGGACATATGGGACATCTGGGACGTCTGGGACGTTAGGGACATTTGGGACATCTAGGACGTCTGGGACGTTAGGGACATATGGGGCATATGGCCCAACTGGGACGTCTGGGACGTTAGGGACATATGGGACATCTGGGACGTCCGGGACGTTAGGGACATATGCTACATCTAGGATGTCTGGGACGTTTGGGACGTTAGGGACATATGGGACATTTAAGACACCTGGGACGTTCGGGACATATGGTACATCTGGGACGTCTGGGACGTTAGGCACATGTAGGACATCTAGGACGTGTGAGACGTTAGGGACATATGGGACATCTATGACGTCTGGGACGTTAGAAACATATGGGTCAAATGAGACATCTAGGACGTATGGGACGTTAGGGACATATGGGACATCTGGGACGTCTGGGACGTTAGGGACATATGGGACATATGGCAGAACTGGGACGTCTGGGACGTTAGGCACATGTAGGACATCTAGGACGTGTGAGACGTTAGGGACATATGGGGCATCTATGACGTCTGGGACGTTAGAAACATATGGGTCAAATGAGACATCTAGGACGTATGGGACGTTAGGGACATATGGGACATCTGGGACGTCTGGGACGTAAGGAACATACGGGACAAATGAGACATCTAGGACGTATGGGACGTTAGGGACATTTGGGACATCTGGGACGTCTGGGACGTTAGGGACATATTGGAGATCTAGGACGTCTGGGACGTTAGGGACATATGGGACATATAACACAACTGGGACGTCTGGGACGTTAGGGACATATGGGACATCTGGGACGTCTGGGACGTTAGAGACATATGGGACATCTGGGACGTCTGGGACGTTAGGGACATATAGAACATCTAACGTCTGGGACGTTAAAGACATATGGGACATCTAGGACGTCTGGGACGTTAGCGACATATGGAATATCTAGGACGCCGGGGACATTAGGGACATATGAGACATATGGGACATCTGGGACGTCTGGGACGTTAGGGACATATGCGACATCTAGGAAGTCTAGGACGTCTGGGACGTTAGGGACATACGGGACATCTGGGACGTCTGGGACGTTAGAGACATATGGGACATATAGGACGTCTGGGACGTTAGTGACATATGGAATATCTAGGACGCCTGGGACATTAGGGACATATTGGACATCTGGGACGTCTGGGACGTTAGGGACATATGGGACATCTGAGACGTCTGAGACGTTAAGGACATATGGGACATCTAGGACGTCTGGGACATCTGGGACGTTAGGGACATACGGGACATCTGGGACGTCTGGGACGTTAGAGACATATGGGACATTTAGGACCTCTGGGACGTTAGTGACATATGGAATATCTAGGACGCCTGGGACATTAGGGACATATGGGACATCTGAGACGCCTGGGACATTAGAGACATATGGGACATATGGGACATCTGGGACGTCTGGGACGTTTGGGACGTTAGGGACATATAGGACATCTAGGACGTCTGGGACGTTAGGGACATATGGGACATTTAGGACGTCTGGGGCGTCTGGGGCGTCTGGGACGTTAGGGACATACGGGACATATGGGACATCTGGGACGTCTGGGACGTTAGGGACATATGAGACATCTGGGGCGTCTGGGATGTTAAGGACATATGGGACATTTAGGTCCCCTGGGACATTAGGGACATATGGGACATATGGGACATCTGGGACGTCTGGGACGTTAGGAACATATGGAACATCTGGAACGTCTGGGACGTTAAGGACATATGGAACATTTAGGACGCCTGGGACATTAGGAAAATATGGGACATATGGGACATCTGGGACGTCTGGGACGTCTGGGACGTTACGGACATATAGGACATCTAGGACGTCTGGGACGTTAAGGACATATGGGACATCTAGGACGTCTGGGACGTTAAGGACATACGGGACAGCTGGGACGTTTGGGACGTTAAGGACATATGAGACATTTAGGACGCCTGGGACATTAGGGACATATGGACCATATGGGACATTTGGGACGTCTGGGACGTCTAGGACGTCAGCTACGTATAGGACCTCTAGAACGTCTGGGTCGTTAGGGACATATGGGACATCTAGGCCGTCTGGGATGTCTGGGACGTTAAGGACATATGAGACATTTAGGACGCCTGGAACATTAGGGACATATGGGACATACCTACGGGACAGCTGGGACGTCTGGGACGTTAAGGACATATGGGACATCTAGGCCGTCTGGGATGTCTGGGACGTTAAGGACATATGGGACATTTAGGACGCCTGGGACATTAGGGACATATGGGACATATGGGACATCTGGGTTCTGGGACGTTAAGGACATATGGGACATTTAGGACGTCTGGGACGTTAAGGACATGTGGGACATTTAAAACGCCTGGGTCATTAGGGACTTATGGGACATATGGGACATCTGGGACATCTGGGACGTCTGGGACGTATGGGACATATGGGACATCTGGGACGTCTGGGACGTTTCCTTAACGGACTTTAAGGACATATGGGACATTTAGGACGCCTGGGACATTAGAGACATATGGGACATATGGGACATCTGGAACGTCTGGGACGTTAAGGACATATGGGACATTTAGGACGCCTGGCACGTTAGGGACATATGGGACATCTGGGACGTCTGGGACGTTAGGGACATATGGAACATCTAGGACGCCTGGGACATTAGGGACATATGGGATATATGGGACATCTGGGTCGTCTGGGACGTTAGGGACATATGAGACATCTGGAACGTCTGGGACGGTAAGGACATATGGCACATCTAGGACGTCTGGGACGTATGGGAAGTTAAGGACATATGGGACATTTAGGACGCCTGGGACATTAGGGACATATGGGACATATGAGACATTTGGGGCGTCTGAGACGTTAGGGACATATGGTACATCTGGGACTTCTGGGACGTCTGGGACGTTAAGGACATATGGGACATTTAGGACGCCTGGGACATTAGGGACATATGGGACATATGGGACATCTGAGACGCCTGGGACATTAGGGACATATGGGACATATGGGACATCTGAGACGCCTGGGACATTAGGGACATACGGGAAAGCTGGGACGTCTGCTACGTTAGGGACATATGGGACACTTAGGACCTCTGGGACGTTAGGGACATATGGAACATCTAGGAAGCCTGGGACATTAGGGACATATGGGACATATGGGAAATCTGGGACGTCTTGGACATTAGGGACATATGGGATATCTGGGACGTCTGGGACGTTAAGGACATATGGGACATCTAGGACGTCTGGGACGTCTGGGACGTTAAGGACGTATGGAACATTTAGGCAGCCTGGGACATTAGGGACATATGAGACATATGGGACGCCTGGGACGTTAGGGACATATGGGGCATATGGGACATCTGGGACGTTTGGGACGTCTGGGACGTTAGGGACATATAGGACATCTAGGACGTCTGACACGTTAGGGACATATGGGACATATAGAACGTCTGGGTCGTCTAGGACGTTAGGGACATATGGGACATCTAGGACGTCTGGGACGTTAGGGACATATGGGACATCTAGAACGTCTGGGAAGTATAGGGCATCAAGGACGTCTGGGACGTCAGGGACGTTAGGGACATATGGGACATCTAGGACGTCTGGGACGTTAGGGACATACGGGACATCTAGGACGTCTGGGACGCTAGGGACATGTGGGACATCTAGGACGTCTGGGACGTTAGGGACACGTGGGACATCTAAGACGTCTGGAACGTTAGGGACATGTAGGACATATGGGACTTCTGAAACGTCTGAAATGTTACGGACAAATGGGACGTCTGGGACGTCTGGGACGTTAGGGATATATGGGACATCTAAGACATCTGAGACGTCTGCGACGTTTGGGAAGTCTGGGATATCTGGGACCTCTGGGACGTTTAGGACGTTAGGGACATATGGGACTTCTGGGACGTCTGGGACAATAGGGACATATAGGACATCTATGACGTCTGAAACGTTAGAAACATATGGGTCTAATGAGACATCTAGGACGTATGGGACGTTAGGGACATATGGGACATCTGGGACGTCTGGGACGTTAGGGACATTTGGGACATCTAGGACGTCTGGGACGTTAGGGACATATGGGGCATATGGCCCAACTGGGACGTCTGGGACGTTAGGGACATATGGGACATCTGGGACGTCCGGGACGTTAGGGACATATGCTACATCTAGGATGTCTGGGACGTTTGGGACGTTAGGGACATATGGGACATTTAAGACACCTGGGACGTTCGGGACATATGGTACATCTGGGACGTCTGGGACGTTAGGCACATGTAGGACATCTAGGACGTGTGAGACGTTAAAGACATATGGGACATCTATGACGTCTGGGACGTTAGAAACATATGGGTCAAATGAGACATCTAGGACGTATGGGACGTTAGGGACATATGGGACATCTGGGACGTCTGGGACGTTAGGGACATATGGGACATATGGCAGAACTGGGACGTCTGGGACGTTAGGCACATGTAGGACATCTAGGACGTGTGAGACGTTAGGGACATATGGGGCATCTATGACGTCTGGGACGTTAGAAACATATGGGTCAAATGAGACATCTAGGACGTATGGGACGTTAGGGACATATGGGACATCTGGGACGTCTGGGACGTAAGGAACATACGGGACAAATGAGACATCTAGGACGTATGGGACGTTAGGGACATTTGGGACATCTGGGACGTCTGGGACGTTAGGGACATATTGGAGATCTAGGACGTCTGGGACGTTAGGGACATATGGGACATATAACACAACTGGGACGTCTGGGACGTTAGGGACATATGGGACATCTGGGACGTCTGGGACGTTAGAGACATATGGGACATCTGGGACGTCTGGGACGTTAGGGACATATAGAACATCTAACGTCTGGGACGTTAAAGACATATGGGACATCTAGGACGTCTGGGACGTTAGCGACATATGGAATATCTAGGACGCCGGGGACATTAGGGACATATGAGACATATGGGACATCTGGGACGTCTGGGACGTTAGGGACATATGCGACATCTAGGAAGTCTAGGACGTCTGGGACGTTAGGGACATACGGGACATCTGGGACGTCTGGGACGTTAGAGACATATGGGACATATAGGACGTCTGGGACGTTAGTGACATATGGAATATCTAGGACGCCTGGGACATTAGGGACATATTGGACATCTGGGACGTCTGGGACGTTAGGGACATATGGGACATCTGAGACGTCTGAGACGTTAAGGACATATGGGACATCTAGGACGTCTGGGACATCTGGGACGTTAGGGACATACGGGACATCTGGGACGTCTGGGACGTTAGAGACATATGGGACATTTAGGACCTCTGGGACGTTAGTGACATATGGAATATCTAGGACGCCTGGGACATTAGGGACATATGGGACATCTGAGACGCCTGGGACATTAGAGACATATGGGACATATGGGACATCTGGGACGTCTGGGACGTTTGGGACGTTAGGGACATATAGGACATCTAGGACGTCTGGGACGTTAGGAGCATATGGGACATCTAGGGCGTCTGGGACGTTAGGGACATACGGGACAGCTGGGACGTCTGAAACGTTAGTGACATATGGGACACTTAGGACCTCTGGGACGTTAGAGACATATGGAACATCTAGGAAGCCTGGGATTTAGGGACATATGGGACATATGGGACATCTGGGACGTCTGGGACGTTGGGGACATATGGGACATCTGGGACGTCTGGGACGTTAAGGACATATGGGACATCTAGGACGTCTGGGACGTCTGGGACGTTAAGGACGTATGGGACATTTAGGACGCCTGGGACATTAAGGACATATGGGACATATGGGAAATCTGGGACGCCTGGGACGTTAGGGACAAATGGGACATATGGGACATCTGGGACGTTTGGGACGTCTGGGACGTTTGGGACATATAGGACATCTAGGACGTCTGGGACGTTAGGGACATGTAGGACATATGGGACTTCTGAAACGTCTGAAATGTTACGGACAAATGGGACGTCTGGGACGTCTGGGACGTTAGGGATATATGGGACATCTAAGACATCTGAGACGTCTGCGACGTTTGGGAAGTCTGGGATATCTGGGACCTCTGGGACGTTTAGGACGTTAGGGACATATGGGACTTCTGGGACGTCTGGGACAATAGGGACATATAGGACATCTATGACGTCTGAAACGTTAGAAACATATGGGTCTAATGAGACATCTAGGACGTATGGGACGTTAGGGACATATGGGACATCTGGGACGTCTGGGACGTTAGGGACATTTGGGACATCTAGGACGTCTGGGACGTTAGGGACATATGGGGCATATGGCCCAACTGGGACGTCTGGGACGTTAGGGACATATGGGACATCTGGGACGTCCGGGACGTTAGGGACATATGCTACATCTAGGATGTCTGGGACGTTTGGGACGTTAGGGACATATGGGACATTTAAGACACCTGGGACGTTCGGGACATATGGTACATCTGGGACGTCTGGGACGTTAGGCACATGTAGGACATCTAGGACGTGTGAGACGTTAAAGACATATGGGACATCTATGACGTCTGGGACGTTAGAAACATATGGGTCAAATGAGACATCTAGGACGTATGGGACGTTAGGGACATATGGGACATCTGGGACGTCTGGGACGTTAGGGACATATGGGACATATGGCAGAACTGGGACGTCTGGGACGTTAGGCACATGTAGGACATCTAGGACGTGTGAGACGTTAGGGACATATGGGGCATCTATGACGTCTGGGACGTTAGAAACATATGGGTCAAATGAGACATCTAGGACGTATGGGACGTTAGGGACATATGGGACATCTGGGACGTCTGGGACGTAAGGAACATACGGGACAAATGAGACATCTAGGACGTATGGGACGTTAGGGACATTTGGGACATCTGGGACGTCTGGGACGTTAGGGACATATTGGAGATCTAGGACGTCTGGGACGTTAGGGACATATGGGACATATAACACAACTGGGACGTCTGGGACGTTAGGGACATATGGGACATCTGGGACGTCTGGGACGTTAGAGACATATGGGACATCTGGGACGTCTGGGACGTTAGGGACATATAGAACATCTAACGTCTGGGACGTTAAAGACATATGGGACATCTAGGACGTCTGGGACGTTAGCGACATATGGAATATCTAGGACGCCGGGGACATTAGGGACATATGAGACATATGGGACATCTGGGACGTCTGGGACGTTAGGGACATATGCGACATCTAGGAAGTCTAGGACGTCTGGGACGTTACGGACATACGGGACATCTGGGACGTCTGGGACGTTAGAGACATATGGGACATATAGGACGTCTGGGACGTTAGTGACATATGGAATATCTAGGACGCCTGGGACATTAGGGACATATTGGACATCTGGGACGTCTGGGACGTTAGGGACATATGGGACATCTGAGACGTCTGAGACGTTAAGGACATATGGGACATCTAGGACGTCTGGGACATCTGGGACGTTAGGGACATACGGGACATCTGGGACGTCTGGGACGTTAGAGACATATGGGACATTAGGACCTCTGGGACGTTAGTGACATATGGAATATCTAGGACGCCTGGGACATTAGGGACATATGGGACATCTGAGACGCCTGGGACATTAGAGACATATGGGACATATGGGACATCTGGGACGTCTGGGACGTTTGGGACGTTAGGGACATATAGGACATCTAGGACGTCTGGGACGTTAGGAGCATATGGGACATCTAGGGCGTCTGGGACGTTAGGGACATACGGGACAGCTGGGACGTCTGAAACGTTAGTGACATATGGGACACTTAGGACCTCTGGGACGTTAGAGACATATGGAACATCTAGGAAGCCTGGGATTTAGGGACATATGGGACATATGGGACATCTGGGACGTCTGGGACGTTGGGGACATATGGGACATCTGGGACGTCTGGGACGTTAAGGACATATGGGACATCTAGGACGTCTGGGACGTCTGGGACGTTAAGGGCGTATGGGACATTTAGGACGCCTGGGACATTAAGGACATATGGGACATATGGGAAATCTGGGACGCCTGGGACGTTAGGGACAAATGGACATATGGGACATCTGGGACGTTTGGGACGTCTGGGACGTTTGGGACATATAGGACATCTAGGACGTCTGGGACGTTAGGGACATATGGGACATTTAGGACGTCTGGGGCGTCTGGGACGTTAGGGACATACGGGACATCTGGGACGTCTGGGACGTTAGGGACATATGAGACATCTGGGACGTCTGGGACGTTAAGGACATATGGGACATCTAGGACGTCTGGGACGTCTGGGACGTTAGGGACATACGGGACATATAGGACATCTAGGACGTCTGGGACGTTATGGTCATATGGGACATTTAGGACGTCTGGGGCGTCTGGGACGTTAGGGACATACGGGACATATAGGACATCTAGGACGTCTGGGACGTTAGGGACATATGGGACATTTAGGACGTCTGGGGCGTCTGGGACGTTAGGGACATACGGGATATATGGGACATTTGGGACGTCTGGGACGTTAGGGACATATGAGACATCTGGGGCGTCTGGGATGTTAAGGACATATGGGACATTTAGGTCTCCTGGGACATTAGGGACATATGGGACATATGGGACATCTGGGACGTCTGGTACGTTTGGAACATATGGAACATCTAGGACGCCTGGGACATTAGGGACATATGGGATATATGGGACATCTGGGTCGTCTGGGACGTTAGGGACATATAAGACATCTGGAACGTCTGGGACGTTAAGGACATATGGAACATTTAGGACGCCTGGGACATTAGGGAAATATGGGACATATGGGACATCTGGGACGTCTGGGACGTCTGGGACGTTACGGACATATAGGACATCTAGGACGTCTGGGACGTTAAGGACATATGGGACATCTAGGACGTCTGGGACGTTAAGGACATACGGGACAGCTGGGACGTTTGGGACGTTAAGGACATATGAGACATTTAGGACGCCTGGGACATTAGGGACATATGGGACATATGGGACATCTGGGACGTCTGGGACGTCTAGGACGTTAGCTACGTATAGGACCTCTAGGACGTCTGGGTCGTTAGGGACATACGGGACAGCTGAGACGTCTGGGACGTTAGAGACGTTTGGGACAGCTGAGACGTCTGGGACGTTAGGGACATATGGGACATTTAGGACGTCTGGGACGTTAGGGACACATGGAACATCTAAGACGCCTGGAACATTAGGGACATATGGGACATACGGGACAGCTGGGACGTCTGGGACGTTAAGGACATATGGGACATCTAGGCCGTCTGGGATGTCTGGGACGTTAAACACATATGGGACATTTAGGACGCCTGGGACATTAGGGACATATGGGACATCTGGGTTCTGGGACGTTAAGGACATATGGGACATTTAGGACGTCTGGGACGTCTGGGACGTTAAGGACATGTGGGACATTTAAAACGCCTGGGTCATTAGGGACATATGGGACATATGGGACATCTGGGACATCTGGGACGTCTAGGACGTATGGGACATATGGGACATCTGGGACGTCTGGGACGTTTCCTTAACGGACTTTAAGGACATATGGGACATTTAGGACGCCTGGGACATTAGAGACATATGGGACATATGGGACATCTGGAACGTCTGGGACGTTAAGGACATATGGAACATCTAGGACGCCTGGGACATTAGGGACATATGGGACATCTAGGACGTCTGGGACGTTAGGGACATGTGGGACATCTAGGACGTCTGGGACGTTAGGGACACGTGGGACATCTAAGACGTCTGGAACGTTAGGGACATGTAGGACATATGGGACTTCTGGAACGTCTGAAATGTTACGGACAAATGGGACGTCTGGGACGTCTGGGACGTTAGGGATATATGGGACATCTAAGACATCTGAGACGTCTGCGACGTTTGGGAAGTCTGGGATATCTGGGACCTCTGGGACGTTTGGGACGTTAGGGACATATGGGACTTAGGACATCTATGACGTCTGAAACGTTAGAAACATATGGGTCTAATGAGAAATCTAGGACGTATGGGACGTTAGGGACATATGGGACATCTGGGACGTCTGGGACGTTAGGGACATTTGGGACATCTAGGACGTCTGGGACGTTAGGGACATATGGGGCATATGGCACAACTGGGACGTCTGGGACGTTAGGGACATATGGGACATCTGGGACGTCCGGGACGTTAGGGACATATGCTACATCTAGGATGTCTGGGACGTTTGGGACGTTAGGGACATATGGGACATTTAGGACACCTGGGACGTTCGGGACATATGGTACATCTGGGACGTCTGAGACGTTAGGCACATGTAGGACATCTAGGACGTGTGAGACGTTAGGGACATATGGGACATCTATGACGTCTGGGACGTTAGAAACCTATGGGTCAAATGAGACATCTAGGACGTATGGGACGTTAGGGACATATGGGACATCTGGGACGTCTGGGACGTTAGGGACATATGGGACATATGGCAGAACTGGGACGTCTGGGACGTTAGGGACATATGGGACATCTGGGACGTCCGGGACGTTAGGGAAATATGCTACATCCAGGATGTCTGGGACGTTTGGGACGTTAGGGACATATGGGACATCTAGGACACTTGGGACGTTAGGGACATATGGGACATCTGAGACGCCTGGGACGTTAGGGACATATAGGACATCTAGGACGTCTGGAGCGTTAAAGACATATGGGACATCTAGGACATCTGAGACGTCTGCGACGTTTGGGAACTCTGGAATATCTTGGACGTCTGAGACGTTTGGGACGTTAGAGACATATGGACATCTGTGACGTCTGGGACGTTAGGGATATATGGGACAACTGGGACGTCTGGGACGTTAGGGACATATAGGACATGTAGGACGTCTGGGACGTAAGGAACATACGGGACAAATGAGACATCTAGGACGTATGGGACGTTAGGGACATTTGGGACATCTGGGACGTCTGGGACGTTAGGGACATATGGGAGATCTAGGACTTCTGAAACGTAAGGGACATATGGGACATATAACACAACTGGGACGTCTGGGACGTTAGGGACATATGGGACATCTGGGACGTCTGGGACGTTAGAGACATATGGGACATGTGGGACGTCTGCGACGTTAGGGAAATATAGCACATCTAGGACGTCTGGTACGTCTGGGACGTTAGGGACATTTGAGACATCTAGGACGTCTGGGACGTCTGGACGTTAGAGACATATGGGACATCTAGAACCTCTGGGACGTTAGGGAAATATGGGATATATAGGACGTCTGGGACGTTAGGGACATATAGGACATCTAAGACGTTTGAGACGTATGGGACATCTGGGAAGTCTCGGACCTCTGGGACGTTTGGGACGTTAGGGACATATGGGACCTCTGGGACGTCTGGGACGATAGGGACATATAGGACATCTATGACGTCTGAGACGTTAGAAACATATGGGTCTAATGAGACATCTAGGACGTATGGGACGTTAGGGACATATGGGACATCTGGGACGTCTGGGACGTTAGGGACATATGGGACATCTAGGACGTCTGGGACGTTAGGGACATATGGGGCATATGGCACAACTGGGACGTCTGGGACGTTAGGGACATATGGGACATCTGGGACGTCCGGGACGTTAGGGACATATGCTACATCTAGGATGTCTGGGACGTTTGGGACGTTAGGGACATATGGGACATCTAGGACACCTGGGACGTTAGGGACATGTAGGACATCTAGGACGTGTGAGACGTTAGGGACATATGGGACATCTATGACGTCTGGGACGTTAGAAACATATGGGTCAAATGAGACATCTAGGACGTTTGGGACGTTAGGGACATATGGGACATCTAGGACACCTGGGACGTTAGGCACATGTAGGACATCTAGGACGTGTGAGACGTTAGGGACATATGGGACATCTATGACGTCTGGGACGTTAGAAACATATGGGTCAAATGAGACATCTAGGACGTATGGGATGTTAGGGACATATGGGACATCTGGGACGTCTGGGACGTTAGGGACATATGGGACATCTAGGACGTCTGGGACGTTAGAGACATATGGGGCATATGGCAGAACTGGGACGTCTGGGACGTTAGGGACATATGGGACATTTGGGACGTCCGGGACGTTAGGGACATATGCTACATCTAGGATGTCTGGGACGTTTGGGACGTTAGGGACATATGGGACATCTAGGACACCTGGGACTTTAGGGACATATGGGACATCTGGGACGTCCTGGGACGTTAGGGACATATAGGACATCTAGGACGTCTGGAGCGTTAAGGACATATGGGACATCTAGGACATCTGAGACGTCTGCGACATATGGGGCATATGGCACAACTGGGACGTCTGGGACGTTAGGGACATATGGGACATCTGGGACGTCCGGGACGTTAGGGACATATGCTACATCTAGGATGTCTAGGACGTTTGGGACGTTAGGGACATATGGGACATTTAGGACACCTGGGACGTTCGGGACATATGGTACATCTGGGACGTCTGAGACGTTAGGCACATGTAGGACATCTAGGACGTGTGAGACGTTACGGACATATGGGACATCTATGACGTCTGGGACGTTAGAAACCTATGGGTCAAATGAGACATCTAGGACGTATGGGACGTTAGGGACATATGGGACATCTGGGACGTCTGGGACGTTAGGGACATATGGGACATATGGCAGAACTGGGACGTCTGGGACGTTAGGGACATATGGGACATCTGGGACGTCCGGGACGTTAGGGAAATATGCTACATCCAGGATGTCTGGGACGTTTGGGACGTTAGGGACATATGGGACATCTAGGACGCTTGGGACGTTAGGGACATATGGGACATCTGAGACGCCTGGGACGTTAGGGACATATAGGACATCTAGGACGTCTGGAGCGTTAAAGACATATGGGACATCTAGGACATCTGAGACGTCTGCGACGTTTGGGAAGTCTGGAATATCTTGGACGTCTGAGACGTTTGGGACGTTAGGGACATATGGGACATCTGGGACGTCTGGGACGTTAGGGATATATGGGACAACTGGGACGTCTGGGACGTTAGGGACATATAGGACATGTAGGACGTCTGGGACGTAAGGAACATACGGGACAAATGAGACATCTAGGACGTATGGGACGTTAGGGACATTTGGGACATCTGGGACGTCTGGGACGTTAGGGACATATGGGAGATCTAGGACGTCTGGGACGTAAGGGACATATGGGACATATAACACAACTGGGACGTCTGGGACGTTAGGGACATATGGGACATCTGGGACGTCTGGGACGTTAGAGACATATGGGACATGTGGGACGTCTGCGACGTTAGAGAAATATAGCACATCTAGGACGTCTGGTACGTCTGGGACGTTAGGGACATTTGAGACATCTAGGACGTCTGGGACGTCTGGGACGTTAGAGACATATGGGACATCTAGAACCTCTGGGACGTTAGGGACATATGGGATATATAGGACGTCTGGGACGTTAGGGACATATAGGACATCTAAGCCGTTTGAGACGTATGGGACATCTGGGAAGTCTCGGACCTCTGGGACGTTTGGGACGTTAGGGACATATGGGACCTCTGGGACGTCTGGGACGATAGGGACATATAGGACATCTATGACGTCTGAGACGTTAGAAACATATGGGTCTAATGAGACATCTAGGACGTATGGGACGTTAGGGACATATGGGACATCTGGGACGTCTGGGACGTTAGGGACATATGGGACATCTAGGACGTCTGGGACGTTAGGGACATATGGGGCATATGGCACAACTGGAACGTCTGGGACGTTAGGGACATATGGGACATCTAGGACACCTGGGACGTTAGGGACATATGCGACATCTGGGACGTCTGGGACGTTAGGCACATGTAGGACATCTAGGACGTGTGAGACGTTAGGGACATATGGGACATCTATGACGTCTGGGACGTTAGAAACATATGGGTCAAATGAGACATCTAGGACGTATGGGATGTTAGGGACATATGGGACATCTGGGACGTCTGGGACGTTAGGGACATATGGGACATCTAGGACGTCTGGGACGTTAGAGACATATGGGGCATATGGCTGAACTGGGACGTCTGGGACGTTAGGGACATATGGGACATTTGGGACGTCCGGGACGTTAGGGACATATGCTACATCTAGGATGTCTGGGACGTTTGGGACGTTAGGGACATATGGGACATCTAGGACACCTGGGACTTTAGGGACATATGGGACATCTGGGACGTCTGGGACGTTAGGGACATATAGGACATCTAGGACGTCTGGACCGTTAAGGACATATGGGACATCTAGGACATCTGAGACGTCTGCGACGTTTGGGAAGTCTGGAATATCTTGGACGTCTGAGACGTTTGGGACGTTAGGGACATATGGGACAACTGGGACGTCTGGGACGTTAGGGACATATAGGACATGTAGGATGTCTGGGACGTAAGGAACATACGGGACAAATGAGACATCTAGGACGTATGGGACGTTAGGGACATTTGGGACATCTGGGACGTCTGGGACGTTAGGGACATATGGGAGATCTAGGACATCTGGGACGTTAGGGACATATGGGACATATAACACAACTGGGACGTCTGGGACGTTAGGGACATATGGGACATCTGGGACGTCTGGAACGTTAGAGACATATGGGACATGTGGGACGTCTGCGACGTTAGGGAAATATAGCACATCTAGGACGTCTGGTACGTCTGGGACGTTAGGGACATTTGAGACATCTAGGACGTCTGGGACGTCTGGGACGTTAGAGACATATGGGACATCTAGAACCTCTGGGACGTTAGGGACATATGGGATATATAGGACGTCTGGAACGTTAGGGACATATAGGACATCTAAGACGTTTGAGACGTATGGGACATCTGGGAAGTCTGGGACGTCAGGGACGTTAAGGGCATATGAGACATCTAGGACGTCTGGCACGTTAGAGACATATGGGACATCTAGGACGTCTGGGACGTCTGGGACATTTGAAACATATGGGAAATCTAGGACATCTGGGACGTCTGGGACGTTGGGGACATATAGGACATGTAGGACGTCTGGGACGTTAGGAACATACGGGACAAGTGAGACATCTAGGACGTATAGGACGTTAGGGACATATGGGACATCTGGGACGTCTGGGACGTTGGGGACATATAGGACATGTAGGACGTCTGGGACGTTAGGAACATACGGGACAAGTGAGACATCTAGGACGTATAGGACGTTAGGGACATATGGGACATATGGGACATCTAGGACGGCTGGGACGTCTGGGACATTTGGAACATATGGGAAATCTAGGACATCTGGGACGTCTGGGACGTTGGGGACATATAGGACATGTAGGACGTCTGGGACGTTAGGAACATACGGGACAAGTGAGACATCTAGGACGTATAGGACGTTAGGGACATATGGGACATCTGGGACATCTAGAACGTCTGGGACGTCAGGGACGTTAGAGACATATGGGACATCTAGGACGTCTGGGACGTTAAAGACATATGGCACATCTAGGACGTCTGGGACGTAAGGGACATCAAGGACGTCTGGGACGTCTGGAACGTTAGGGACATATGGGACATCAAGGTCCGTAAATATAGCAAGCTTTGAAATATAGGTCATCCCATGCATTTCCACTATGGAGTGGGAACCAAAATGGCGCCAATGGCGGGAAATTTAAATCTTGTAGTGGTGTTTTAGAATCAGTCAGTTGTTTGTTCGTTGGAGGTTAGGATTGCAATTGCACGTTTGTTGCGTTTCCGTTCATTTATATTCGTGTTTCTGCCTGTGTTAGAAAAACAGTATTTTTTAAGACTACATTTTCCTGATCCCGGTGTGATACGGTAAGTAAACTTGTTACGGTTATTTTGTTACTCCCTGTAGTTCTGCACTGCTAGATTTACGCCTTCGTTAATTTGCGATTTCTGTGGGGCTTGTTATCGTATCGTTCAGGCATGATTTTGGCCTTGCTCGACAGCGTGAGGTCGGAGCGCTCTCGAGGCCGCATTCTTTTGGCTGAGCGCGTCCCTTTTGGTTTGACGGAACGCGGCGAAGATGTTTTATGCTGGCTTTGGTGATCCGCTTTGTCTTGCCGCTACATTTTGTTAGTTATGGGAGCTTTGGGGCCTCGCTGCAAAGCGAAGCATGTGAGATTTTATTCTACGCCATGCCGCATCTAGCCTTCGATGCTCGTTTGCCCAGTTCACCCGGGGTAAGTTCCGTTTTATTTTGTTGGTCGTTTACCAAAGGGTTGCATGCATTTATTCTGGATTTCGTTTTCCTTAGCAAGCCGTCTTGGGCACAATTCGAACAAGCCGTCTTGGGCGGAATTCGAACAAGCCGTCTTGGGCGGAATTCGAACAAGCAGCCGTGGGCGAGAATTCGAGTAATATGTCTGGGCAATTCAGTCTTGGTTAAATCAGTCTACATAAGCAGTTTTGGGCAATTCAGTTCGAGTGTGCAGTTTTTCTGAATTTCGAGGAGGCAGCTGTCGCCGCCGCTATCTTCGATGTGCGACCTTGGCTTGCTGCGTGTTCTCAGGGAGATCTTCAGCACGCCTGGACTCTTGATAAGCATGCTGAAAGTGCTCGACGGAAGCCGCTAACAGGTTGTACTTTAGACTGTATTTAGATAATTATTTTATGACATGTCCGTTCGCGAGTGTGCGCTGCCGCTTCTCGGCTTGCGGCAATTTAAGTTCTGATTTTCCGTAACGTCCGCTCAACCATTATTTTTGTTGTTACGCAGATATTGGTAAATTGTGACGCATTCATATTAAGAGTTATGCTTTGTCGATTGTATTGTGATATTTTAAATGCCAATTATACTGTGATATTTTATTGTGTTTATTTATTATTTGTTACTGCTACCGATGTTTGAGTTGTGCTTTCTTTCAGATTGTTTGTGCTACTGAGTTTACGGATTCTCGTTCTACTGCCTGGATACACTTGCTTATTTTGTTAAAAATACCGTTGGCGCCCGTTTTGCATATTTCGTTCATAGAACTATCACGCCGTCTTCGTACTGAGCTGGTCGGCAGGCAATTGTATCCAAGTAGCTATGTTAGGTTTGATTTTGAGAGATTAGCCAACGGTAACCCCTTTTGATGATAATAAACTATCATTTTAATATACCTCACTAAAAGAGGTTATTTATAGGTTATCGGCAAGGATGTCTCCATTTAGCGTGCTACAAGTGGTACCGTTTTAACTGAGGTCTAATTTACTATTTTGTGCTGATTCCGTCGTGATATTGTAAGTTAATAGGGCCGCTTAATGAACGTTTCACTAAACCTGACGATTATTTTCATATTTATTTAGTTCAAAATGTTTCTAGAACACAGAAGACACAACTATAATATCTATTGGGCACTAGCAAACTTTTCTGTTATTAGTCAGTCTGGTGAATGTTATCCTATTTGGAATAGATAGATGTATAATAATGAAAAACTTACCTCACACAGTCTTAAATATTTTGTTGGCTCGCATTGATCACGGCCACAATTTTTAACCCAAATTTCTCGCCTTTTTTGGTCAGCGGAGAAACGAAATAAGTGAAAACCATGTCTTGAGTGGTTAGTGCAGTTCAAACATGCCACAGCCTGGCATTTTGAAATCATATAACCTCAAATACACACAAACGGTGACGTTTGTCAGTCTAATTGTCAGTGGGCACCAAAATGTCATTGTTGGGATGACCTATATTTCTAAGCATACTACGAATATATTTACAGACCTTGATGGGACATCTAGGACATCTGAGACGTCTGCGACGTTTGGGAAGTTTGGGATATCTGGGACGTCTGGGACGTTTGGGACGTTAGGGACAGATGGGACATCTGGGACGTCTGGGACGTTAGGGACATATGAAACATCTAAGACGTCTGGGACGTTAAAGACATATGGCACATCTAGGACGTCTGGGACGTAAGGGACATCAAGGACGTCTGGGACGTCTGGGACGTTAGGGACATATGGGACATCTGGGACGTCAGAGACGGTAGGGACATATGCTACATCTAGGACGTCTGGGACGTTTGGGACGTTAGGGACATATGGTACATCTAGAAAGCCTGGGACGTTAGGGACATATGGGACATCTAGGACATCTGAGACGTCTGCGACGTTTGGGAAGTCTGGTATATCTGGGACGTCTGGGACGTTTGGGACGTTAGGGACATATGGGACATCTGGGACGTCTGGGACGTTAGGGACATATGGGTCATCTGGGACGTGTGGGACGTTAGGGACATATAGAACATCTAGGACGTGTGTGACGTTAGGGACATATGGGACATATAGAACGTCTGGGACGTCTAGGACGTTAGGGACATATGGGACATCTAGGACGTCTGGGACGTTAGGGACATATGGGACATCTAGAACGTCTGGGACGTATGGGACATCAAGGACGTCTGGGACGTCAGGGACATATAGCACATCTAGGACGTCTTTTACGTCTGGGTCGTTAGGGACATATGAGACATCTAGAACGTCTGGGAAGTATGGGGCATCAAGGACGTCTGGGACGTCAGGGACGTTAGAGACATATGGGACATCTAGGACGTCTGGGACGTTAGGGACATACGGGACATCTAGGACGTCTGGGACGCTAGGGACATATGGGACATCTAGGACGTCTGGAACGTTAGGGACATGTAGGACATATGGGACATCTGGAACGTCTGAAATGTTACGGACAAATGGGACGTCTGGGACGTCTGGGACGTTAGGGATATATGGGACATCTAAGACATCTGAGACGTCTGCAACGTTTGGGAAGTCTGGGATATCTGGGACCTCTGGGACGTTTGGGACGTTAGGGACATATGGGACCTCTGGGACGTCTGGGACGATAGGAACATATAGGACATCTATGACGTCTGGGACGTTAGAAAGATATGGGTCTAATGAAACATCTAGGACGTATGGGAGGTTAGGGACATATGGGACATCTGGGACGTCTGGGACGTTAGGGACATATGGGACATCTAGGACGTCTGGGACGTTAGGGACATATGGGGCATATGGCACAACTGGGACGTCTGGGACGTTAGGGACATATGGGACATCTGGGACGTCCGGGACGTTAGGGACATATGCTACATCTAGGATGTCTGGGACGTTTGGGACGTTAGGGACATATGGGACATCTAGGACACCTGGGAAGTTAGGGACATATGGGACATCTGGGACGTCTGGAACGTTAGGGACATGTAGGACATCTAGGACGTGTGAGACGTTAGGGACATATGGGACATTTGGGAGGTCTGAGACGTTTGGGACATATAGGACATCTAGGACGTCTGGGACGTTAGGAACATATGGGACAAATGAGACAGCTAGGACGTATGGGACGTTAGGAACATATGGGATATATAGGACGTCTGGGACGTTAGGGACATATAGGACATCTAGGACGTTTGGGACGTATGGGACATCTGGGGCATATGGCAGAACTGGGACGTCTGGGACGTTAGGGACATATGGGACATCTAGGACGTCTGGGACGTCTGGGACATATGGGGCATATGGCAGAACTGGGACGTCTGGGACGTTAGGGACATATGGGACATCTAGGACGTCTGGGACGTTAGGGACATATGGGGCATATGGCAGAACTGGGACGTCTGGGACGTTAGGGACATATGGGACATCTGGGACACCTGGGAAGTTAGGGACATATGGGACATCTGGGACGTCTGGAACGTTAGGGACATGTAGGACATCTAAGACGTGTAAGACGTTAGGGACATATGGGACATCTATGACGTCTGGGACGTTAGAAACATATGGGTCAAATGAGACATCTAGGACGTATGGGACGTTAGGGACATATGGGACATCTGGCGCGTCTGGGACGTTAGGGACATACGGGACATCTAGGACGTCTGGGACGTTAGGGACATATGGGGCATAGGGCAGAACTGGGACGTCTGGGACGTTAGGGACATATGGGACATCTGGGACGTCCGGGACGTTAGAGACATATGCTACATCTAGGATGTCTGGGACGTTTGGGACGTTAGGGACATATGGGACATCTAGGACACCTGGGACGTTAGGGACATATGGGACATTTGGGACGTCCGGGACGTTAGGCACATATAGGTCATCTAGGACGTCTGGAGCGTTAGGGACATATGGGACATCTAGGACATCTGAGACGTCTGCGACGTTTGGGAAGTCTGGAATATCTTGGACGTCTGAGACGTTTGGGACGTTAGGGACATATGGGACATCTGGGACGTCTGGGACGTTAGGGACATATGGGACAACTGGGACGTCTGGGACGTTAGGGACATATAGGACATGTAGGACGTCTGGGACGTTAGGAACATACGGGACAAATGAGACATCTAGGACCCATGGGACGTTAGGGACATATGGGACATCTGGGACGTCTGGGACGTTAGGGACATATGGGAGATCTAGGACGTCTGGGACGTTAGGGACATATGGGACATATAACACAACTGGGACGTCTGGGACGTTAAGGACATATGGGACATCTGGGACGTCTTAGACGTTAGGGACATATGGGACATGTGGGACGTCTGCGACGTTAGAGACATATAGCACATCTAGGACGTCTGTTACGTCTGGGACGTTAGGGACACTTGAGACATCTAGGACGTCTGGGACGTCTGGGACGTTAGAGACATATGGGACATCTAGAACCTCTGGGACGTTAGGGACATATGGGATATATAGGACGTCTGGGACGTTAGGGACATATAGGACATCTAGGACGTTTGGGACGTATGGGACATCTGGGGCATATGGCAGAACTGGGACGTCTGGGACGTTAGGGACATATGGGACATCTAGGACGTCTGGGACGTCTGGGACATATGGGGCATATGGCAGAACTGGTACGTCTGGGACGTTAGGGACATATGGGACATCTAGGACGTCTGGGACGTCTGGGACATATGGGGCATATGGCAGAACTGGTACGTCTGGGACGTTAGGGACATATGGGACATCTAGGACGTCTGGGACGTTAGGGACATATGGGGCATATGGCAGAACTGGGACGTCTGGGACGTTAGGGCCATATGGGACATCTGGGACGTCCGGGACGTTAGGGACATATGCTACATCTAGGATGTCTGGGACGTTTGGGACGTTAGGGACATATGGGACATCTAGGACACCTGGGACGTTAGGGACATATGGGACATTTGGGACGTCCGGGACGTTAGGCACATATAGGTCATCTAGGACGTCTGGAGCGTTAGGGACATATGGGACATCTAGGACATCTGAGACGTCTGCGACGTTTGGGAAGTCTGGAATATCTTGGACGTCTGAGACGTTTGGGACGTTAGGGACATATGGGACATCTGGGACGTCTGGGACGTCAGGGACATATGGGACAACTGGAACGTCTGGGACGTTAGGGACATATAGGACATGTAGGACGTCAGGAACGTTT
>CALNHX010012109.1:0-27385 GCA_940337035.1 Agriotes lineatus
CGCGGCGGTTTACCTGCGACTCTCCGCGATGACGTCGTTTATCGCTGTCCGCGCGGACTAAAGATGCAGCGTTCCGATTCCTAACGTGTTTGACGTCCTGGGAGAACGCGCGAATTAATTTTTAACTTCAAAATCGCGCTGGGCGAAACGTTACAATTGAAATGTGAAATGTATTATTTTTCGAAATTCAAATTATTAAAATTAGGACTCCTTTTACCAAGAAATTAGTATTCATCGAATTTTTCTACTTTTAATGGTTTTAGGGAACCTACATTTTTAATAGGGGATTCAGAATGGAACAAATTGCTTGATAATTGTGCACTTTAGTAAGGCACTGTGGTATTTCTAAATCTGATATTTTTGTGTAAGGTACGATTACGTCACCCTCCTTAATATTTTGAACATCAATTTTAATTATTTGTTCAGATCTAGGTTGTGCTACCATTGGCGAGTTATAATAATTTATTTTTATTTGTGCATTCAGTGCTATTAACAGGTCTTTATCTACATCTACTGTTGCTTTAAGTAACTTTAAATTATCCATTCCAAGCAAACAATCAAAATGCTTATGAAAATTGAATAAATAAAATTTAATGGAGCTACATTGGCTTTATATATTTTTGAGCAGGTGACACGGGCACTAAAATTTGTGCTGTTGATATTTGAAAAGGGTAATTTATAATTGAATTCTTAAAACATTTTTGAGCGATTTTAGGATTAACAAAAGATTTAATGCTTCCAGTATCTATCAAAATTTTTAATTTATTTTCTGAAAATAAAATATAGGGTAATTCACTGTCATTGTATGAATTCCATTGAAATCTTGGGATTCTAGATGTTCCGAGGCTTCTTTCCGAAAAACCTGATTTTGGGCTTCATTATCGTCATGTTCATCGGGCATTTCAACTGAGGGTTGAGCGTCGTCGATATTGTGCAGTTCTTCAACTATATAATTTTGATTGTTGTGTCTAAACTGGTTTTGGCGTTAATTTTGGCCTGAAAATTGTGAATTTTGGGGTTTCCATGTATTTCTTGTTGAAATACTCATGGGTGTTGGTTTTGGAAAGTTTTTAGTTTGATTGGGCCTGAAAACATCAACTTGATTTCAAGTACTTTGTGGAAGTGCATTATTATTTGAAAAATATTTCGGTGCATTGGACATTGCTATAATAATAATTTTGTTTAAACGCAAGTTGCAAATTATGCGGATAATTTGTTAATTGCAAGGGAAATGTCATTATTGGTCTATCTTGAAAATGTGGTTTATTCTGAGGGTTTAATTTTTGTGAAAATTTAAACTTGGACGACTGAGCTGATTTTTGCTGGCTAGCCATTAATTGAAAATCGTTGGTCAACATACGCAATGCAGCATTTAAATCTGCAGGATTTTTAGTACGCATTAATGAACCAATTGGATCTTTTAAACCTAGTAGTAACTCTCTTAGAGCCAAGTTATGAGAATATATATTAGGGATGTCGGCGGGTACCCGGGTATATTTTCAGGACCTGGGTACCCGACTAGTAAATTATGTAATTTATAGAAAGTTGACCCTTTTCGGAGAAGATGATAAAAACTTAAAAACAATAGGAATAAGCTCTAGAAAAACATAACCATGGGGTAATAACCAGAATCGCCCCATCCCCTACCACATGTTTCTTGTTTCATATAATAAATTCGCTTCATGGAAATATTTAACCCGTCAATGGTACCAGTACGCGTCAGTATGGGATGAGTAACATAAACATCCTCTGTGTAATTTTGATGCTGCTACGAATTTCGAATAAAAAGTCACGTACTTGAATTTGATAGCACTTGCATGTGTGATAATATTTACAAATAACAGACAACTTGCAGTTTGAATTAGGGAGTAGGTACTATTTCAATTTAGTTCAATTTACAACTAGCGGCGTAAAGAAATGGTAGCTAGTACCTCAGATGTTCCGACGTATGCTAACATTTTTGCAGAGCCGGATTAAGGGGGGGGGGCTAAGGGGGCTGCAGCCCCGGGCCACCGAATCTCGGGGGCCTCTCAAAGATTCGAAGGTTATAATCTGGTGCGGTTTCTAATCATTTAGATCCCTTAGTACCCGTTGCATAAATGGGAATGGGGCTTCTAAAACAAATTTAGCCCTGGGCCTCACATATCCTTAATCCTGCTCTGCATTTTTGTTATATATTTCGGGTACCCGAGGGTACCCAGGTACTGTTTTCGGGTACCCGGGTTTGATTTTAGACCGGGTACGACATCCCTAATATATATATTGTAATGGAATGGCAGCCCCACGTTAGGCGACCATAAATATGGATTATTATATTTCTACAAGCCCCACAGTTAGTTGCTTCATAATTATGTAAAAGCTTATAACGTTGAGACACCTTTTATTTAATTAAGTAATATTACCTCTACTATTTTCTTTCAAATTGATTGATTTAATTTGGAATTTTATATATTATTCTGTTTAACAAATATAATGCATTTGAGACTCTTAAAAGGGGTGGTTCGTTAATCTAGTTGTCTGTTCTTTGATATTCTAATTTTATAATGACTTTTAATTATTGATTGCTACTAAATGTCAATTTGACTTTAAACAACTATCAAACAATAATCAAACCAAAAATGACAAATATTCTTTCTACTCACAAATCAATGACTCAATTCAATAAAGTAAGTACTGTGTTATATTTATTTCACTCATTTAATTGTTTTTTTATTCATATTTTTCTATAGAACTAATTAAGACCAACCTGAATTCCTCTTATTTCCACTTATAGTCACCTCAAAACACTACTGCTCCCGACGTTCACAGCTCAGCTCATTAACAGACCAGCCTCGACGCTCCTCTATCCATCCAACAAACTCCAACCTGTTAAAACCCTGGCTGCTTGCAGATATGGTCCCGTTCCTCACACTCTTGTATGCTACTGTCAACCTAACAGCTTACTGGTAAGTTTCCACTAACATATGGTACCCAAACTAATCTTCTATTTTCCCCAGCTCCTACTTTGTAGTAATCAACCAAATAGAACAATCCAAATCAATCAGTTACATCAGCAACTCTTTACAAATGATCAACTCGTCCTTTGTACAATAACCAAATCCAGTAATTAATATTAATTATTTCTTGCATGTGTTAAATAATCCAATTCCATTTAAATATTATATTCTTCTTGCTTGTATCTAATTAAACCATATTCCATAATCTCTTCAATGACTGTATACTTATATTTGTATTATACCATATAAATACAGCCAGAATTTCAAGTTTTTATTAATTTTAAAGAAGTTTTCCAAAATATGTCTACATAATTTTTTGTTTGTTATTTTTACTACCATTCAAACAAAATTACTTTATGCTAGTTACAATTATTACTACATTCTTTTAAAATTAAATTATCTCATTTATACCTATTACATTTCTATATTCTAATAGTAAGCATATTTGTCACCTGTAACATTAGTTTATCTTTCATATTAATTTCCACCACCATGATTGAATACTCAATTGCTATAATTTTCAAAATAAATTCTAAATTGTCTCAAATTTAACTTTCATAACTCAGTTGTTTATCTTAATTTCCGTTACAGTCACGAATCTTTGTCTAGAACTTATCATATACTTTCTTTTTTTTATTAATGCTCAATCCTATTCTTTCTGCTTCTCTCGATAGCCACGATGTTGCTGTTTCTAAGCTTTTTTTGTCTCGACCAGTTAGTGCCATATCGTCGACGTACCCAATTAGCTGCACTGAACTATGTGTTCTTGTCTTCTTGATCTCTGTGTCTCTTATAACCCCCTCTAGTGCAATATTAAAAAGTGTTGTGGATAAGCTGTCTCCTTGTCTCACTACAGTTTGTATGTTGATGTTTTCTGTTTTTCCATCTCTTGTTATAATGGCTGCTCTTGAATCTTTCATAGTCATCTCAGTTAATCTAATCAGTTTGGCTGGTATTTCCATTTTTACTATTTCCTTAACAAGTTGGGACCTATTTATGGAGTCGAAGGCTTGCCGAAAATCGATGAACAATATATGTAGATCTATATCATGCTCATGTGATTTCACAATTATTAGTCGATCTTCCTCTTCTGAAGCCTTCTTGGTATTGTCCAAGTCTTGTTTCTGTATATATTGTTAGTCTGTTTCGTATAATTGTCGTTAGTATTTTATATGCTGTATTAAGTAGGATGATGCCTCTGTAGTTTCTACAATCCGTAGGGTTGCCTTTTGAATAATGGGGTTATAGGTATATCCATTTTTCCAGCCTATTGGTATAGATTCACTTCTCCATATTCTGACTATCAGGTTATGTATCCGTTTTAATAATTCTTCTCCTCCGTTTATTATCAGTTCGTTATTAATCTCGTCTGGTCCTACTGTTTTATTTGTTTTTAAATGCCTTACTACTTCTGTAAATTCTTCATATTCCGGTATATCTACTTCTCTATCTCTATCGTCTTTTATTTCTTCCCTTTCCTCGTCGATGTTTAAGTTCTTGTTTGTATATAATCTCATGAAAATGTGCTTCCCAGTCTTTTTTATCTATTTTTGCTATTCCTACTGTTTGTTTTGGGTTGTATTGTTGTCTTATATATTCGAACAGTCTTCTGTTATCTTTGTTATTTAGTTCTAGCTTTTGCATTTGATTACTGATCCATTGTGTTTTTTTCTTTTTATATAGGTAATTTATTAGCTTTTTGTTTTTTTTTCCTGTATTCATCGAGATCTGTTTCGTTTGTTGTTCTTATCCATTTATTTCTCGTCTCCATTTTCCTGAGTCTGTATATGTTACATTCTTTATCGAACCATTCTTTCGACTGTTGACCCTCTCTTTGACCCAGTATTTTATCTGTTGCTTTTATTATATTGTATTTGATATTGTTCCATTCTGTTTCTATGTCAGCTTTCTCATAATTTTGGAATTTATTAGTAATAGCCCTAGAGTAGTTATGTTTTGTCTATGTTCCAGTGTCTTCTCCTTTTGTGCTTATTTATGTTTCTAATTATTTTCATTCTTATATTAGCTATAACCAAGATGTGGTCCGTATCGCAGTTTGCTCCTCTATATGACCTTACGTCGCATACTGTTTTCGCCCATTTCTTCGAGATTAGTACATGGTCAATTTGATTCCCTGGCAGGAGTCAGGTTATCTTATGTTCTGTTCTGTGTTTAAATTTAGTACTAACTATAAATGTGTTTGTTACGGTAGCCAGCTTGCAAAGTTTTGTTCCATTTTTGTTTGTGTCTTTGTGAATTGTTTCCTGTCCTGATATATCTCTATTACTGTGTTCCTTCCATATTTTTGCGTTAAAGTCTCCGACAATCAGAACTACGAGGTCTATAGATTAAGTAATAAGATTGATTTTTTTCAATCTTCTTATTCAAATTGAATTACAATTCAATATTGTCTCCCTCAAAATAACTTCCTTGGGAAGCCACACAGCACCGGAGACGATTCTTCCAATCCTCATAGCAGTGCTAGAACTCGGATACTGGAATAGCCTTCAGCTGGTCAGTTACAGCTGTTTCAATGTTTTCAACTGTCCCAAAATGACGTAAGGTGAGTTCAATCTCGGGAAGAGGAAAAAGTTACAAGGACTTGTCGCCAGTAATGACATGTTCCAGAAATTGATCCCAAAACGTCAAGGCACCTCCCCTCCTGATGTCCTTTTGGTCCTGGGAAAGGTTTTTTGCAACCATTTCTGTGCAGATGTTTTTCATCCCCAATTCATTGGTCAAAATCTGATGAACGGTGTGTGTCAAATTCAACTCTTCCCCGATCATTCTGACTGTCAACGGACGATCTGTACGCGCAAGATCCCGGATTGTGTCGATATTTTCATTGGTTCTTGAAGACGAAGGCCTTCCGCTACGTGGTTCATCTTCAATTGACCCTCTTCCTTCTGAAAATGCCTTAAACCACCGAAAAACCTGTGCCCTTGACAAAACACTGTCTCCGTAGGCCTGCTGAAGTTTTGCAAACGTTTCCGTTGCACTGTGACCAAGTCTGAAGCAAAACCTGATAGCACACCGTTGCCGAAGTTGATGTCACTCATTTTTAGAACGCACTAGAAAAAACTATTTTACGAAAAAATTCGCTACGGACATCCAAATGACTCGAGTGGGTTCAAACTCGTGCTAAAGGCGTATCACATGTTCACCTTCCACCCCTCCAAGTCCCACATCGCCAGTGTTGCCAGATCGAACGATACGTTGCCAGTCTCATCACTTAATTTACATACCTCGTATATCATTTTTTGGAATGCTTTCGCAAGTTTCTTCTAATTTCTCGTAGAAGAGTTCCTTGTCTTCATCCTCCGCTTCTTCTGTCGGTGCATATGCATTAATTATTGTAAACTTTGTTTTTCTTTTAGTACCTTTCTTTTATCTTCGATATCTCGAAATTTTACAATAACCAGCGGAGATTGCTTCTTTGTATTCAATGTAACTTCTTCTGTGTTTAACTGTGTTTGTAGTTGATTTTCTACGTCTTTTTTTGCTGTTTCAGTCTTTATGTTGACTCCCCTGATAATAACATTCCTTTCTTTTATTTTTTTTTTCACTGAAATCCATTCTTTCTTCTATGTTTTTGATTCTCTCCAACATATTTACCTTCTCCTTTTGTAGTTCATTTATTTCCTGTTTCATTAGTGCTTGTTCTTTCTTTAGCTCCTTCAGCTCAGCGTTGATTATATCTAACTTATTTTCTAGCTTCCATTTCTTCCAGTTTTGATAGGATTTGTTCTAGAGCTTTCTCCATATTTGAATATTATTTTTAATAATACTAATTCTTGTTGTTACTTAAAGTACAATAAAGCTGGTTGAAGCGCAAAGAAGTACCTCAGCAGTCCTGTTTTTCACGGTTATACTGGGTATTCGATAAAAAATGGGCCAAACTTCAGATATAGTTAATTTCGACAAAAATAAGCTAATTTAACCCAACTTACCTTAGTCCAAAAGTTAGTACTAAGGGAGCTACAGGGTGTCAGTTGAAAAAAATAAATCACATTTTTTTAATATCTTTCGATCACTTCCAGCTAATTTCACAAAATTTCGTATCCGGGGGTTTTTTGGCACGAGAAATTCAAATTTATTAACGATTCGGTTGTATCCTCATGAGGGCGCCACAAGCGACCATTAGGACACTGTTAAACCGCTGCAACTTTTTTGTGCCGCTTTGTATGTCATTTTCGACTGGAAAAATCTTTTCTGCTTAAAAAAGGTATATCTTATTGAACTCGCTAGAAGCAACGGTTTACCATAAAAACTCATCTAAAGCTGATCATGAATGTAAATTATCCTAAAGTAAAGTCAGATTGTTGAGTAAATAATGGGCCATACCGCAACAGCGTAATAGTTAGACCATAAGAAGTTGATTTACTTCAGCTTACCCTAATACCAAAGTCGATAATAACAAAGATACAGGATGTCAAAGTCCTAGTTGCCTTTGTCTGCAGGTAGTATCTTGATGGTAGCTTCGTTTTTGAGAACTTTCATCGCTCTAATCTCCGCTCTGGTGAGATTAGGTTTAATTCTCCTTCATTGCTCAAGGGCTTCCCTTGCTCTCCAGCGATACTCTTCTGCCTCTTCTGTCTTTAGGCGTGCTGCTGTTTCCTCAACGGCGGTTATAAGATCGAATTTCGGAATATACCTTGGCGTTACCGCGTAGTTCAGTCCCAGAGCGGAGATTAGAACGATCAAAGTTCTCAAAAACGAAGTTACCATCAAGATACTACCTGCAGACAAAGGCAATGCGACAGTGATCATGGATTCAAATACCTACTCAGAGAAAATCCAAGACCTGATCAACACGGGGGAAAACAAGAAACTTCCCACAGACCCAACACCAAAGATCGAACGAAAAATATACCAGACATTGTATAAACACAAAGAAGAGTTCTCAAACTACCAGAGAATGAAACTTACTCCGCATTACAGCAAACCGCCTCACCTATACGGTCTACCCAAGATACACCAAGAGGGAATACCCCTAAGACTGATAGTTAGTTCCATAAATTCACCATGCCATCCTCTATCAAAGTTCCTGTTAACAATAATATCTCTACTAGCGGCGAAAACAACATCCTTGTAGACAAAATCAAACAAACTCACATAGCTTCGAATGAAATGATGGTGGGCTTTGACCTAGAAGCGTCTTCACAAATGTGCCGACAGATGACGCACTAGCAATCATCAGAAACAGGCTGGAATTGGATGACACACTTGCCGAACGCACAGATCTACAGGTAGATACAATAATGGAGCTGTTAACGATCTGCATTAAGACCACATACTTCCAAGCAGAGGAGCAGTTCTACCAACAAGAGTTCGGAGTGGCCATGGGATCTCCACTATCTCCAGTAGTCAGTAACATCTACATGGAAGACTTTGAAGAACGAGCTATATATTAATATGAGAACAAGCCTAGTTTATGGCTGCGATACGTTCGTAATATGGCCCCATGGAAGAGAGACACTGGATGGCTTCCTGGAACATCTCAATAATCAAGCCCGATCAATTAAGTTCACGATGGAAATAAAATCTGAAGGCAAACTCCCATACCTAGACGTACTAGTCCAGAAGAATGGTGACACGGTACGAACAAAGGTATATTGAAAACCAACCCATACGGGGAGATACCTACACTACGATTCTAACCACTACAATAGTGTGAAACGTGGCGTCGCGAGATGCCTATATAGCCGAGCCAAGACCATATGCTCGGAAGAAGAAGACCTTAAACGGGAAATTGAGATAATCACAGAAATGCTGCAAGCTAATGGCAACCCAAAAAGAACTCTAAACCAAACGCTAAAAGAGATGGACAGAAATACAACACCGACAGGGAATGAGAAAATGGAGCCAACAACCACGGCCGTAATATCATACATCCGAGGAGTTTCCGACAAACTGAGAAGACTGAAAACAGATTCAATATAAGAACTGCCTTCAAGTCCACAACAACTCTAAGAGGCATGATGACGCATACCAAGCCTCAGAACGAAGATCAGAGTTTAAAGAACTGTATCTACAGCGTACCATACGAATGTGGAAGACAATACATAGGGGAAACACAACGACCCCTACGAGTGAGATTATCGGAACACCGCAAAAATGTTAGAATGGGCGAAACCAACAAATCGAAGATCGCAGAACACGTCTGAAACGAAGACCACCACATACAATGGGATAACGCAACAATTGTAGCTAAAGAGGAAAACAGGTTCTGTAGGAAGCTGAAAGAAGCTACATACATAGCGCTGGCAGTAGAACGAATTAGCCAGGCTAGCGCAGAACTAAAGCCCATTTGGATGCCACTACTGCGCAGAGAATTACAAAAATAGTTTACAACTAAAATATAACCGCGCTGGTGGCCTAGTGGTAACAGTGGCAGAGTAGTAATCACAGTGATCAGCGGTCCCGGGTTCAAACCCCGGGGAGGCACAAATTTACGTTGAAAAGCGTACAATATCAGTCCTTCTCAGGACTAACCAGGAACACCTGAAGACGGGAGTAGATCAAAACTCCCGAAACGTTGTGTGATTTACACCCTAGACAGTGGAAGAAGTCCGATAAAACATCAGTTTTTTTTAGATATGTCACCTTTTGTGAGACGTTTAATTTCTGTTACATTACGGTTTTGTGGTACATATAAAAATTCAGTAAGATATACCTTTTTTAAGCAGAAAAGATAGGGAAAAAGATTTTTCCAGTCGAAAATGACATACACCGTGACACGAAAAAGTTGCAGCGGTTTAACAGTGTCTTAATGATCGCTTGTGGCGGCCCTCTAGAAGATACAACTGAATCGTTGATCAATTTGAATTTTTCATGCCAAAAAACCCCCGGATACGAAATTTCGTGAAATTAGCTGGAAGTGATCGAAAGATATTAAAAAAATCTGGTGTGATACACGCACACAACTTCCTTTTACAGTGATCTTATAATTAGCCAAAAATTTTATATTTAATTTCTAAGCATTGCAAAAATTGCAAATTCTACAAAAACGGTACAAAATAGAGAGTTAGTTCAAGAGACAAATTTTCTCTAGAATTTTAAGCTGAATTAAAAAATGTAATCATATACCGGGTGTTCTATTTAAAATAGGAGTTAATAAAGAAAATAGAAAAAAAAACAAAAGAAACCCATTTTAGAAGTATTGAACTGGAAAATTACCTATCTCACTTCAATACACATTAAAAATGTAATAAAATGTGAAGTTTAAAAAAATCGTTAGAGCCATTTTTGAAAAAATCTAAAAAAACTGAAAAATCACGAGTAAACACCTACTTCCGGTTATGTGATTTTCTTCAAAAGCTTGCTATATCATCTAGATAGTACACAAAACTTATATATGAAGTTTCAACGCCATACCTCTTTTCCTTTTTGAGATATTCTGTTCACAGACACACAGACAGACCAATGAAAAAAATATGTTTTTTGGGATCAGGGGACTCTAAAACGTGAAGATCTGTTGAAAACTCAATTTCGAATTCTTGGGGTGAATCCAATACTTCCTTTATCGTAAAAGGAAGTAAAAATGTGAATTATTTTTTTCAATTTTGACACCCTGTACCTCCGTTAGTACTAACTTTTGGACTAAGGTAAGTTGGGTTAAATCAGCTTATTTTTGTCGAAATTAACTATATCTAAAGTTTGGCCCATTCTTTACCGAACACCCTGTATATGACGAATAATAAAAGGCTGAGGCTGTCTCCTTGCTTGATCCCCTCTTCCCATATGGCATTCCTCCGATGTTTGTCCATTTAACTGCACCTTTCCTTTTATGGTTTTGTGTAGGCTTTTTATTATTTTTCTTATTTTGGCGGTCACCTGCACTGCCCTGTTAAGCGTAAAAGTTGTATCTGACAAAACCAAGATTCTGAGTATTCGAGCAATTAGTAAAATTGCAAATGCTGCAAGTTTGCAATTTCTTTAACATTTTGTTTTTTTCTACAAACCACTTTAGTTTTCTGTTCAAAATGTCGGAAATTTGTTACTGAAACTTGAACTGAATTACAAATGTGACTTTTGAAAAATACAACATTTTTGCCTAATATTCACATTGTCCGGCAGTGCTGTTCGGTAGTGAGACGTGGGTACTCACAAAGGATAATACAACAAGACTAGAAGTGTGGGAGAGAAAAATTTTGAGAAGGATCTTCGGCGGGGTCAAGATAGAGGGAATTTGGAGAAGAAGAACCAATGCTGAATTGGAAGAACTATTTCAGGAACCCAGCATAAAAGTGATGGTACAACGAAATAGGTTGAGATGGCTCGGACATATGTACAGAATGAAGGAGGGAGAATTAGCCAAAACAGTGTTTAAGCTAGAACCGGAAGGAAGAAATAGGAAGGGAAGGCCAAGAAAAACATGGGAGGACTGCATAGAGGAAGACCTAGTGGATTTTAAAATAAGAGACTGGCAGGCTGTGGTGCAAGATAGGAAAAAGTGGAAAAACATAATTCAAGCCATAGGCCAGCAGGCCTGAAGTGCTGTTATATACAGGGTGTCCCAACGGTCTGCATTTCTTTGATAGCGGCTTTAATATTATAAATATCAAAAACTTGTATCTAGAAAACTTGTAGCGGATATCGGTCTACATAACCTAAAATTATTTTTGCATATACTGGGTGTTCCGTCTAGCAGTGGCAAACCAAACTTATATTTTTTAAATAGAACACCCTGTATATTTTATCATTTTTAGAAGTCCATTTAACTGCTGATTAAAGGATATAAGGTTATATGGGTTTTAAATGGATAATTTGGTAGTTATTCCTCATTTTCTTTAAAAAATTGCCTTAATTTGCAAGATTGATATCACGGCACTACAGCAGATATCACTTTCAAGCCTATGTAAAAAAAATTATTAACATGTAAGGTTTAAAACTCATACAACATTTTAACTTTAGTTTTGCAATTTATACCGGGCGCTTCGGATTAGCGGACCTCAAAATTAAATATTTGAATGGCTGGTTTCAAAAGCTTTCAAATATAGGGTTTTATGCCTCTAAAGTTGTTAACTGCGGAGTTATTTCAGTTTAATTTTAAATAGAATAATATTTTATTGCAATTTAACGTGAATTTACCTAATCTAAATACCAGTATTAAAATAGTATTAAATTTAATAAAGATGCCAGGTTTAAAAGTTAGTTTATGGAAATTAATATCAATAAACACATCTTCCAATACGTTGCTTGCACCCTTAAAAGTTCCAGTTTACCATTATTATAGCTTCCTAGTTTGTTATAGGAATTAGAATAAGATAGGTAACAAATGAAAAAAACAGTTGAATGGTTTGTCAATAAACAACAGCTAATGTCAATCAAACATCAAAAATTTAGCAGTTCGACACGTTGTTTATGTTTCTGATTTAAAATGAATTTTCCAACAGGAGAATTAGTGAATATGGTTTATACTTTAGGGGAGTGTAACAGAAATTGTTTATTAGCCAGTGGAGTTTATGCAGAACGTTATCCTGATGCGCGTCATCCACAAATATCTATTTTGCAAAATTGCGTGAAAGATTTGAAGATACAGGAAGTGTTGATTACCCCAAGAAAAACGTGGTAAACCGTGCTGTTGCTAATGAAGAGAACGAATTAATGATTTTGCTTTCATTGCAAGAAGATCCGCATATAAGTCTCCGAGAAATAAGTTCAGAAACGGGCATTAGCAAAAGTTCTGTACATCGTATTATTAGAAAACACCATTACCATCCCTACCACATCATGCTACACCAGGATCTTTATGGAAATGATTTCCAAAATCGCATAAATTTCTGTACAGAGATGCTGCAAATTATTACTTTGAATCCTGAATTTTTGCAACTAGTACTTTTTAGCGACGAGGCTACTTTTAAATCCAATGCTTTAGTAAACAGGCACAATATGCATTATTATGCCACTGAAAATCCCCGCTGGCTTCGACAGGTTGATCATCAGCATCAGTGGTCACTGAATGTTTGGGGTGGAATAGTTAACACACAAGTTATTGGTCCACATGTTTTTGACGAACATTTAACAGGCGACCTTTATCGAAGATTTTTAGAGGAAGATCTGCCAGGATTATTAGAAAACGTGAATCTACATACTCGTCGTTTAATGTGGTACCAACATGATGGAGCTCCACCACACCATCACCACAGTGTTAGGACATACTTAGACAACTGGCGACCTGGTAATTGGATTGGCAGGAACGGACCGTATAGGACCTATAGCTTGGCCAGCCCGTTCTCCGCCAGCCCGTTCTCCCGATATTACTCCCATGGATTTTTTCTTATGGGGACACGTTAAGTATGAGGTATATAAAGATCGACCAACAACGAGAGAGGATATGAAAAATCGCATAAGAAGAGCCTTCAATAATATTCGCGTGCAAACATTGCGCGATGTCTATCATACATTCATAAGGCGCTTACAGCTATGTATTCAAGAGCAGGGGAGAATAATTGAACATTTGTTATGAATTACCAATCACTTTTTTAAAAACACTTTGTTACATTTAAATTTAATTTTGTTTTTTGTTGATTAAGATATTTTGTTTCAATGTTTAAATTTCATTTTGTTTTCAGTTGTCCACTGAAAAATTTATTTTGCGTTTAAATAAAATTTTGTAAACTGCTAAATTTCTGTTTGATTAACATTAACTGTTGTTTTTTGAGAAACATTGAACTGTTCTATTCATTTGTTTTACTCATTTGTTACCTATCTTATTGTAATTCCTATAGCAAACTAGGAAGCTATAATAATGGTAAACTGGAACTTTTAAGGGTGCAAGCAACGTATTGGAAGATAAGTTTATTAATATTAATTAGCAAAATAACTTTCAAACCTGGAATTTTTACTAAACTTAATATTATAATACTAGTATTTCTATTACGTAAATTAAAGTTAAATAGCCACAAAATGTTACTTTATTTAAAATTAAACTGAAATAACTCTGCAGTTAACAACTTTAGAGGCATAAAACCCTATATTTTTTTAAAGCTTTTGAAACCGGCCATTCAAATATTTAATCGTATACAGGGTGTTCCATTTGAAAAAAATGAGAAATTTTGAGGTCCGCTAATTCTAAGCGCCCTGTATAAATTGCAAAACTAAAGTTAAAATATTGTATGAGTTTTAAACCTTACATGTTAATAAAATTTCTTACATAGGCTCAAAAGTGATACCTGCTGTAGTTCCGTGATAGCAATCTTGCAAATCAAGGCAATTTTTTAAAGAAAATGAGGAATAACTACCAAAAACCCATATAATGCTTCTAATTAGCAGTTAAAAGGGCTTCTGAAAATGCTAAAATATACAGGGTGTTCTATTTAAAAAAATATAAGTTTGGTTTGCCACTGCTAGACGGAACACCCAGTACATGCAAAAATAATTTTAGGTTATGTAGACCGATATCCGCTACAAGTTTTCTAGATAGAAGTTTTTGATATTATTAATATTAAAGCCGCTATCAAAGAAATGCAGACCGTTGGGACACCCTGTATATATATATTCACATTAAGAAAATGAATGCGAAAAGACGTATTCTACACAAAATCGTTTAAATTCTTTATTTAAAACAAAGTTTAAACATATGGAGCTATACAGATATAAGAAAAACTTGTTTCTTCTGGCATTTTGTTCTTTCTAGGCTTCAGTTCCAGAACATGTAGGTAAATTTTTCCAAAAACGCTTTTCTATTTTGAGGCATGATTGGGCAAAGTTTTTCCAAAATTAGGTTTTTTCTCTCTCTAGTTATCCCTGTAGGGCCCTGCTTTGAACTTGGTTTTGAAATCCCCTGTTTTGTTAGTTTCACATTCAAAAATTCAATTCTCTGCCTTTGTCGGCGAATGAAGATTTGTAAATTAAGGTTTTCTGTTCGCTATTAAAACTTAGTTCAACCATATCTTTTAACCCGGCAGTGCACGGGTCACGGTCAAAATGACCGGGTTTTTAGTTTTTGCCTTATTGTTAAAAAAAATCAAATGCAAAGAGTGTCTAATATTTTAGGTATACCTCCCTTGATCGTTGGTTGGCACGACTGATAGCATAAATTTTTTTTTCGTTTTGATTGTTTGTACAAAGTTTGCTCATTACTTACCAAGTGACGGAGCACGGTCGATTCGACCGGGTTCATGCACTTGTGTACGTAGCACTAGGCACTAGGAACACAGAAATGTTTTGTGTACCAACCGCGCTGAGGGCACAAATTATGAAGATATTGAATAATTTCTATCCACAATGCATTAAATGTTACAATTTTTGTGGTATTTTTTTGAAAATCAATTTTTTTTCGTTTGTATTCTTATATCCCGAAGTTACTTGTGTAGAAATAATTGTTTAGGTTTTTTATACTTAGCTTTTTTAAATGTTCATTTGTCATTAAATTTTTGTGGTAACTTGGTATTACTATTATTTCAATCCTAAAAATCGATATTTGAATGACTTAAGGCCATCATATTCGAAAGCAAACGCTTTTGAGCAAAAAAAATACACACGGTCATTTTGACCGGGTTTGTGCACTGGTGTTCGGCAATTTCACCCGTGTACCGCCGGGTTAAATATGTTCGCGGGGAAATTTTATTTAATTTGGATTGAGACGTACAGGGTGTATACTAACTCACAATTTGAAAATTCCCTGACTTTTCCAGATTTTCCAGGATTTTTCAATCAAAATTCCAGAAGATTTTTACATACATATATACTCTACAAGTAAATTTTTACGAGAGAGTAGGAAAACATGCAATTTATTAGATAAACGAAGACAACCATGTCTAACATTCGTACACCTGTTGCCAAACAGCTTCTCAAGAGGCGCCTTATTTTGGGCAATTTCAACGTATTTACTACGTTTACATGATGCTCTGGAAGCAAGACAAGTCAAGATAATCCGGTTACACGGTGGCTCTCGAATCGAATAACTTTTCCCTGAATTTTTTTGTAAATTAAGCAAATTCCCTGACTTTTCCGATTCCAGAATTAGAATGTAATTCCCTGACTTTTCCAGGTTTTCCCTGTTTTCCAGAAAATATACACCCTGGACGTACCATCTTTCCACTCAAAGAAATCGTTTGTTAGTATTTCAATGATATTTACATTTTTTGTTGCGTTTCTTACAGCCGATATGAAATCGTGGAAATCATAAAGCTTTCCAGCTCGCTTTAAGGATTTCTCAACATTGTGATGAAGAGAATCAGCAGCCATGAATGTGTGGCACCTCGTTAGAATTCACAATATAAACAAAAAATGCGAATAAACTCCAATTTTTATTCTGCGCGGAGCATTTGTCGAGCCACAACACTAAGTTCTTTTTGTCACATGCGGATAGGAATAAGCATAATATGTACTTATCAGGTCTTCCGTGGAACGTCGATTTAATGCTTCATACCAAAGAATTGCTGTTGGGCCTGACTGCTTTTTCCCAACTGGTACAAAACTCTCATTAAATTGGGTCTAGGACACTTCGCCCAAAGTCCATAACCCCCAATGCCCACAACGCCCAAAGTGCGCCCACAACCCCCAAATATTTAGCAGGCCCACTTCGCCCAACGCGACCACAACGCCCAAAGATTTTCTAGGGCCACATCGCCCAATCAGTTGGCCCATAACCCCCAAGCCCACAACCCCCAAACTCTTAGCAGGCCCACTTCGCCCAACGAGTTGGCCCATAACCCCCAAAGTCCATAACGCCCAAAGTGCGCCCACAATCCCCAAATATTTAGCAGTCCCACTTCGCCCAAAGCGACCACAACGCCCAAAGATTTTCTAGGGACACAACGCCCAACTAGTTGGTCCATAACCCCCAATTAGCTTCGTGTGAATTCGGCATTTCCTTTTTAAAACGTGTATTTCTGCCTCTATGATCTTAGTTTGTTTTCATTCATTCATAAAGTTCAGAAGTATACCTTAAGCTAATGTCTTTATAAAATGTGTTTACAATAGTTAATTTTTTACCACAGTGATCCTGAAAGTCGTCTTTTTTAAAATAAAATTAGTAAAAAACTAACCCTTTTTAACTATTTTATTGAAATCGCAAATTATCAATTTCACACTTGTAAATTCTGAAGTCATTTTTGATCAAATTTCGAGTACCAGGTATGACTATGCAAAAAATAACCTTCAAACTCATTAAAAGAAGTATCGTTTCGATACGAGTGCTACACGTAATTTTCTACTTCCTTTTACTATAAAGGAAGTATTGGATTCATCCCAAAAATTCGAAATTGAGTTTTCAACAGATCTTCGCGTTTTAGAGTCCCCTGAACGCAAAAAACATGTTTTTGTTCATTGGTCTGTCAGTCTGTGTGTGTGCCTGTAAACAGAGTATCTCAAAAACGAAATGAGGTATGGCGTTGAAACTTCATATTGCAGTGATAAGCTCTAATAATAATGATTTTATAAATTTAAATTAAATATATACATAATAGAGCTACCAAGCAAATTTTTATTATATGGGTTCGTATTTAAATTGATCTCAGGGTTAACTAAAAGTGAGTTGTACAGTGACTTAAAATAAATGGTTGTATGCCCGTAATGTAATTTTATTTATCTGCAATTTGATTTATTTACGCTAACTCAAAGCAAGGATGAGCTCTTAAATCTTCAGGGATGGGATCGCTGTTAGTTGTTAGTGAAATTTTTTACGTGCCCCACTAGGCGTAGTTCAAATGCCAGACAAAATACATAAAAACTCGACCTAATCTGTCAAGATTAAATATCTCGGAAAGTTATTAAATGCAGTTCGTTCAGTGTTTCCAAATTTGAATTACAGCAATTCCATGAGCGGATTAGCCAGGTAATTTTGAATTTTAGCGCTCAAAGGTAGCGTCAGTAGCTATGTTTTGTTTTAGATCCTGTTCGGAAATGATCCGCGCTCGTTTGTTTCTTCCGCTTCGTGGCGAATGAATAACCTAACCTCAATCTGATTTTGGTAATTGCACGATGTCAATAAAATAGTTAAGAAAAGCGCCATCTTCTTTACGATTTTCCATCAAAAGACATTCAGAATCACTGTGGTAAAAAATTAACTATTGTAAACACATTTTATAAAGACATTGGCTTAAGGTATACTTCTGAACTTTATGAATGAATGAAAACAAACTAAGATCATACAGGCAGAAATACACGTTTTAAAAAGGAAATGCCGAATTCACACGAAGCTAATTGGGGGTTATGGACCAACTAGTTGGGCGTTGTGTCCCTAGAAAACCTTTGGGTGTTATGGTCGCATTGGGCGAAGTGGGCCTGCTAAATATTTGGGGGTTGTGGGCGCACTTTGGGCATTATGGACTTTGGGGGTTATGGGCCAACTCGTTGGGCGAAGTGGTCCTGCTAAGAGTTTGGGGGTTGTGGACTTGGGGGTTATGGGCCAACTGATTGGGCGATGTGGCCCTAGAAAATCTTTGGGCGTTGTGGTCGCGTTGGGCGAAGTGGGCCTGCTAAATATTTGGGGGTTGTGGGCGCACTTTGGACGTTGTGGGCATTGGGGGTTATGGACTTTGGGCGAAGTGTCCAGGCCCCATTAAATTCAATGATTCGCTGTGTAAAAATCGCTTCTTTATACATCTTAATTCTCGGGAGCATGATGACCTAAAAGTAGGGTTTCCAGTCCCGGGATCCGGTCCCGGGACAGTCCCGGGATTCTACCACAAATACCGAGTCCCGGGACCACAGCCAGCCCAGGCGAAGTCTCGGGACCATGTCAACATCCGTGCGTATTCTCGATTTCAGAGAATTAGGACAGGTATTCACCGGCGTTCGGCGTATTACTCATGCCTCTTGTATATTCTGCATTATTTGCGTTTTGCGTAACGGAGGAGAGGTATTGTTTTCGGTAGATTAGAATTAAACCTGTGTTGTTTCAGCCACATTTGCATATCTTTTTCTATTTATGTATTTGACTGTTTTTTTTTGTTGGATTTAGATATGTGCCAAAAGCTGAATAATTTATATTTTTGGGTTTTAAGTGTGTTCGTTATTTGTCTGCTAAAGCGTTACAATTAGAATGAATTCCGATTCGCAACCTACCTTCATTCTACATTTAAAAAAATAACGATTTGTAGTTATTATGGCAACAGTTTTATATATTGAAGATACCTAAACAATTGGCAAAATGTAAAGTGGGTTCCTACAAAATTAACATAATCAGAGGCAGCTTGACGAAAGGATTACACACGCACTTTGCAATTCAAACAAAAGCAAAAGCGACAGACATTTTTAGTACCAGAAGAAAGCAATGAAGTTGTAGACGAGCCCCAACGCAAATTATCAGCACAGAAATATTTTATTTAACTTAAAACACTTGTTTTTCTTTGGAAATTTTATTCGGAAATTTCACCTGAACACTATTTCTCTTTCGGGACCATTTTCGGGATCTTCGGGACTAGTCCCGGGACCTGAAATTTAGCTCGTAAGTCCCGAAAACACTTTTGGTCCCGGGACTTGGAAACCCTACCTAAAAGTTAATTGATAAAAAGGTAAAATTATTAATGCAATTAGTCATAAAAGGTTTACCTTTTGAAAGTCAGCGGAGACGAGAAAATCTGAACTTCTAATAGTATTTGCGTCTCTTTCAAACTCTTTCCGAGCTTCTGTTTATTTCAGTAGGTCACCTTTGAATTTGTTACATTCCTCACAAGTACCATCTAAGTTTTCTTTCAAATGGTTGCTTGCTGTTTTATGTACATTAAAAAATTCGCAGGCCCAACATTCCTCATGGCCCAATTTCACAAAAGAAATGTTAAGGCTACTTACTACTTCTCTGTACAGATAGTATGAAAACTAGATGTGTGGATATTTAGTCTTAAAATTGTCATACATTAGCTGAATGGTAATATCACTCGGTAAGTATTTTCTTTTTGGAGCATACTCTCTTCTATAATGTGCAACTGTTGGCTTGAATGACTTGATATGATTTATAATTATATCCCTGTCAATTTTCACCTTGCTGTGTTTACCTCGTTTTGTTTGGGTTTGGAGTAAGGCCAGCATTTGTTGAATTATTCAATACATCTGTAACAAATCGATCGTTTTTTGTTTCGTATCCAAGTGTTCGTAGAAAAATGCTTTGCAAACATTTTGTTTTGCACCATCTTCATCTTTCAGAAAGTATACAACAGTCTTAGATCTTCTAGAGCCGCGTAGTGGATCACCAGTCGTTCTTCTTTTTATACCCATTTGAGATAGATTATTTATCACGAAATTTCTTTGTACCACAGGTTGCAACTTCCACAATTCCACATTTATATTAATTCTTCTTTCACTTGACCTTGTTAATACACTTTATTTTACACATTTTAGTGCATCTTTGCTTCGTACCGTCACTTTCTTTTCTAGCTTAATACGCTTCCTTTCTGACACACTTTTATCATATGTCCTCCTCTTTCTTAATTCTCCTTTTTTAGTGTATGTTTTTGTATTAGATATTTGCAATACATCCATTAAAACACCAGTTAAAATATCATCTAAAGTACGTTTTTTTTCTATAATAACTGTCAAAGTGTTACAATGTTGGTAGACATGTGATTAAAATGCTAGGAAATTTTTATACATCGTGTTGGTAGAACTTTTTAAAAATTATGGTTATGTGTCAATTTTGAATGCCAAAGTTTCTTACTTTGAACTCTTAACAAATTTCTTTTTTTAACATGGAATCATCATCATCATCAATAAAATCGGATAAAAAAAGAAAACCAAGAAATATTTTAAATACAAAAATGAATCAAGCGATATTAAATTATGACATATCTGTCAAAATGACAATAATTTTTTTAGTGGAAGAAAAGCACTAAAAATCTATGTACCAACATTATTAAAACTAGGGACCCTGCAGGAATGCAACTTATCCCCTAGAGAGTTGACCTTGAAAATTATTATAGAAAAAAAATGGACTATATGAACGTTGCAACATCTCCCTGAGTAATTTGAACATCAGCTATGACATTTTCTACGTATGAATTGTCATTAGACGGAAAACTTTCTCTATTTTTTATTATAGTAATATCGGAAATTATGTTGATTTATTCTTAACCTGGTTTGTTGAATTTTCGGCATTAATACTTTTAGTTATATTCATATCCTCGCATAAATTAGTTGGAGATACGTTTGGCTGTGGCACAGCATCCGAATCGTCAAAAGTCTTCCATATCTGTTGAATTAATATTGCCTTCCATATTATTCATTGTTGTAACTGAAGTATCTTCAGAGGGTATATAATCTGCATCATCCTCTCTTTTGGAGCGTTTCTTATATACTCTATTCACTATCGTCTCGGATTGTCAATGTCAAAATCCAATTAAAAACAATCCTTTATTTCACGGTTAATACTTTTAAGTCAAGCTGTGGGTAACTAGAAACAATTAATAAAGCTACTAATGTCAAAATTATAATATATAGGTTATATTTCGAACTGACTTAAGCAAAAATAAATAAAAGTTGCCAGGTAACAAAAACCCAAATTTTCAAAATTACGCTTTTGCGTTGTCCAACCTAGTAGTAACAAAAAAACCAATAGAAATTCAACAGTGCTACCATAAAACGTCATTTTTGACAATCCGGGACCATAGTGAACAGAGTATAAGCTTTATTTGCTTTAAAATTGCAATTTTCTTCCTTGCTTGACTATGCAACGTCTGCAACATTTTAAAAGCTCTATTTCTGTTCATACTGCTGTAATTATAACAATTCAGTGTTGAAATTTACCCAAAAATTAAAGGCAGTACATACCAGTCGATTGAAATAACTCGCGCTTCTCATTAACAGCAAAAAAGGTAAATGTTCACACCAAACCACCTTATCAAGAACACGCGGTTTAATGAAAATGTGAGGTTAAGTCAGTGTTGCCATCTCATTTTTTAGGCGATCGGTAGATTTTTATGCTAAATTTCGGTAGATCACAAAAAATTTCGGTAGACATAATAAAATGTGTTTTGTAGTATCTACTTACATTTTTGCAATTGCCAAGTTTCAGTAAACCCGCATTTAAAAATTCACATATATTTATATTTCACTTTCTAATGAAATAAATAAAATCAAGAAAAAATACAATTATTTTATTAAGAACTGTGGAAAAACTACAGTAATTTACTTAAAACACTATTGACTACTAATTCATATATGCAAGTATAATAATATAAACAGCCCGTGTCCCACTGTAAAAATGTTTTTCTACGGTCACCTTTAAAACTGACTATTAAGCGCTCACTGTCAATGCGAAAAGTTAGCGATTCACACATTTTTTCCCTAGTAACCATTTTAGCATCGCAACCACGTAAACAATGTCTTAATGAAATTATCGCGTCATTTCATTTTACTTTACGCATCGCCATGGCTAACCTGATTATTAATTTAATTCGTCATTTTTCTGGAACTGGCTAAATTTATTGACAATTGCATCACGGTGCTTCCATCATCACGCAACAGATTTATTGAGTTTGTGAGTTTTTGTGAAGTTGAAGATGGAATCTGAAGGTAATTGCACCCCGCCTGAAGTATTTGAAGCGACCCAGACAGCAACTAACGAGTGTTGTTAGTTGCCGGCCAAATCGCGCGGCCTTTATGAACGGCGGTACAACGACTTCATCAAATGGTGTGTATCAAATTTTCAATTATTTAACAATTTTGTTATTTATTTAGGACCGTAGAAAAAATTTTGTATATATTTCGAGTGTAAAGAGCCATTTTGGTATTCGGTTGCTTTTTCGCGCCTCGCTTCCGCTCGGCACGAAACTCGCATCCTCATACCAAAATGGCTCTCTTTACACACTAAATACATAAATATCTATTATAATAGTATATTAAAGTATGAGTGGATAACAAGGTCTTTAAAATACGCGCGAATTTTCGAGCACGACGGCGTAGCCGGAGTGCTCGAAATAGAGCAAGTGTTTTAAAGACCAGTTATCCAGGAATACTTTACGCTATTTTTTATTATACCTCCAATACTGGAAATAAATTACGCACTAAAAACTTGGAAATCATTTTTGTCGTGATAAATAGAGAGGGCATAATAATATTGCTACTATAGCTACGAGAATTATTTACGTTTTTGTCGCGTCCATGTCCGTTGTTGCATTCAGTCGTTTCCTTGACAACTTTTAAAGCTCGGCGAGCTTTAATCGCCTATATTTGCACGCTCAGGCGTGCTTTAAATGGCGATTCTGATGCAGGTATAATAAAAAATTTTTTATAAACAGTTTTAAAACAGAATTTTGATAGTGTGACAGCACACAGTTTTATAAAAATGACGTCACTGAAATTTACGTTGACGGTGTCTGTATTTTGATGACGTCACGTAAAATAGTTTTATAAACACTTTTGGAATAGAACGGTTTCTATAATTTTGATGAGATCAGGCATTTCATTGGATGTTGATGGCTAAGCCCAGCCTACTGAGAATTTGAAAAGGCCCGCGAAACTTCCGTTTTAAAACATTCATGCTCAATATTTTTAACTTTAACCTCATTCTTGGCTACCACTTCCTGCAAAGCTGTTGTTTGAGGTTACGTTATAGTTGTGAAATATTAAAGAATGACTGGCACGTGGTCTATTGAACAAACTGGTGTGTTAATCGACCATTATGAAACCCAGTCAATATTATTTATACAGTTTCCCATCCTAGTTACCATAACAAATATGCGAGGAAACAAGCGATGGAGGAAAATGAAGAGGGTTTAAAAGATATCCGGCCCAATACAAGTGGTAAAAAATTATTTATATCCGATTGTTTACTATTTTAATATTTCTGTTTGCAGTGAGTGAAATAAAGGCAAAATTTTTGTAGTTTTCTTGATCGCTGTGTCTCACCTCATTTTCGCACATCGACCATTTCCCATATTTCTGTTATTTAACCAAGGTCTAACCCACCATTTACATTTAATTTGTTTTTTCTTTTGTTTCTGAATTAGGGCATAACCAATTAAATTTATTGTAAGCCCTGTCAAAAGTTTCTTTCTATATACACTTAACTTTTTCATTCTAATAAGGAGTGCAACACTATAATAAAAGGTTTGTCCAAGAGGCAAAACACTACAATCTCACCTAACTTTTCAGTGATACTTCAAACAGCTGATCTGGTTTTTATAAAAACTTTGGACCAAATATTGACAGTGGGACATGGCTTAAAAATATTTTGATAGGGTGTGACGTCACCACGTTTTTATAAAAAAATTTATAAAACCAATTTATACAAATTTTTACAGTGGGACAGGGGCTTAATACATGAAAAATATTTTAAATGTTTACGAATAATATATCACTCTAAAAAATATATAATAGTTATTCTATGGCTTTCACTACTACTATCTTTGCCGCCCCTTACAGAATACATTTGTTTGGTCATTTTTATAAGAATATTCTTATCAACAGCTAAATCGTAACACTTCTCCTGTCCTATATACCTTTTTGTATGTAGTAAACCGCTAATTTATTGTTGTACTTGAAAGCTTATTTCTCGTTTTGGTTTTCATTAAATAGATATTAATTAGAATTGAAAAATATTTGTCCTAAAAAGCGCTTTGCATAAAAAACTTCAAAATTATGGAAACATACTACCAGCATACATAAATCAAACAAGTAGAGACATCCACTGTTGGTTCCTTTGATGTCAAAATACCGATTTGGATGACCTTGAACCATAGCCAGCTTCATCTGTTTCCGCTAACGCTTTACATAGCCGTTCCAATTCACCTAAACCAGTTCTGAGAAAGTAGGCCATGGGTACTCCACGTTGCGCCATCTATTAGACACTTTAAAAAGTTAATGACAGTAATGACAGTCGACGTTTTCGAAGTTTGATTGTCGAAAAGGTTATTTTTTTCCCATTTGTAATTCAAATACGTGCTAAAAATGGAAAAAAGGTGTTTAACTTGTAAAAATAAAAATTCGCCCTTCCAAATCCCAGAAAATCTTTTGATTAGGCCTGCGTGGATCAACTGCTTAGAAAATTGCGGTAATTATTTCATGAATTTGATGAAAACAACAATTTCTAGATTTTTTGGCAACTTTAATGGTCAAAGTCAATTAATTAAGGACCGCCTTCACACTGAGATTTCTCATTTAAAACATCCTGCAGGAAGACTGTGCTCGTTAATCATAGATGACATGTCCATCAAACAAAAAATGTATTACAGCAGATTGGAAGAATGTATTTATGACTTGGATACTTGTACTTCTAGTTCCATTGAAGAAATACCTAAAATTGCTAACAAATTGTTACTTCGTTGTACATGAACTTTCTGTAACATTCACCGTACTACCTATGGGATACTTTTTCCATGCATCATTAACACTAACAGATTTCCATTTCTTGACCTTGGAAATACTAAAATTAGCGACAGGTTGTGGGTTGATTGTACTGAGAATTGTAACAGACAATATTTCATGCAACGCAGTTCTATTTAAAGTCATGTGGTGGGTCAATAAACAATTTTATTGAACATCCAGTACGCAGGGACTAAAGCTTTGGTTTCCTAAAAAAGCGGTGCCGTTATCTAGCGGCCGTTAGATGTCGTTATGCGGTGGCGTCTTTATGCGGCCGTCTTAAACGGTGACGAAGCTATGGTTTCCTAGTGTCAGTTTTCACTCGAGTGGTGTGACGTACAGTGGTAGAAAATGGACGATCTAAACCAGGGATGAGCAACCTTTTTTACAACGGGCCAGCTACAAATTTAAAGATGTGCAGGCCGCATGTAAGAAACTTATGATAATACAAACACTGAATAATGAACTCAAGTTATCTCTTTATTAACAAAATACACCTAGTATAAAAAATTACGAAAATAAAACACTCATTAATAGAAATACTATTAAAAAGACGGCGAAAGATATATGTGGAAAAAGATAATTTAATGAGAAATAGGGTACAATGAGGCCGCGGGACACTATAGGAATTTTTAAAAGTCAAAATGTAAAATTTTTGAAGGGCCGTACAAGATATTTGGAAGATGAGGAGTAATCGGAAGACGAAAACCATCGTTTGGAGGAAAACGTAGTGTTTAAGAACCGTGCTACAGAGGGTGCATTTCAAATTTTAGTGCGTCGCCATCTACACTGCAATGAGGTAAAATTCAGGCAATACTTTCGCCAGTATTGTTTGATTATGTACTGAATTACATAAGATAAAGAGATGACTTAACTTTTAAACCATATAATAGACACAAGAAGCCTATATGTCCAGAAGAAACGTTATGTATACGTGTGAGGTAAGTACACTAAATTACACACAATGTGATGTCTTTTTAGCTGTAATATACAGTGTCCGCCAAAAAGTCGGCATAATATGGGAATTTTTTTTATTTTTGATTTTAAAAAAAAACGTCAATATTTTGTGCTTGTCAAAAAACCTATTTAGCTCCTATCAGATATACTGAGTGATTTTTACTTGTTTAGAAAATTGAGTTTTTCGAAATTGTCAAAAGCCAAAAAGTGCTATTTTTCGGAAATTAAGTAAGGTTTCAATGAAAGTTTTTTAGAGTGTGTTATTTTTAGCTAACTGAACAATCTCAAGGCCAGACAACACCTATTTTTTGAAAATAATTTAAATATTATAAAACTACACTCGCCGCTATACACCAGACACACCGTCAAAAAACGTTGCAGAACTGTTTCTACCGTACTGGCCCACCGCTTCAAATGAGACGGCACCGCTTTATTACGTTCGGTGTGCGCTACCGCTCTTTTGGAAAACACTTCGCTTATTATACACGACACCGTTTTTCGTGACGTCACCCACCGTATTTTTACGGCCGTTAAATGACGGCACCGCTTCCTAGGAAACCCAAGCTTAACGAAAGAAACTGCACATGCACTAGTTTATGTGTGAAATTTCTTTTACAACAGGCTGGATGTTTTAACTCGCTGTTTTAGCTCTTATGCAATAAAAGCCACATTTTCACATATTCATTTGAAAGGTGGATTAAATTATGCCACAGATGCTAGATCTCCTGAATATGCTTTACGGCAAATTTTACGCTGTGGTATAGTGAAAGGTTTTAAATCTGCGAATATAGCAAACAGCATTAGTTTCCTAAGTTCTTCTCGACTGACTAGTTTTCTTCCCAGTACTTCTACAGATGTAGAAGGTATAATATTGCCAGAAGAACTGAAGCTTAGATTGAGTGTGTAGAAATGAATGATGCAAGTGACACTAGTATATTTGTTCTGCATCTGTGGCTTTCCTTGCTGGGTACATCATCATGAAATTGTAACAGAAAATCAACTGTGCAACTTGTATCACGCCTCTTCTTTCTTACACTATCCCAGGACCTTTATTACAATTAATAACTTTTGAAAATCATGGAAATTTAACATATCCAGATGAATTATTTGTTGGCCTTATTCAAAAAATATCAAATATAACACAAGAAGCTATGCAATTCTTAACTATTAAAATACTTCCAGAA
>CALNHX010012110.1:0-27355 GCA_940337035.1 Agriotes lineatus
ATGCCATTATCAATGCTAATGATCAATGTTTGTCCCGAACACACTTTTTTGTTGCTTTTCATGCTTAAAACGCACAACCTAACCTAGAAAAATCAAATGACATTTCTAAATTACTTCATTTGACACATTTGTTAATACATTTTTAAAAGAATACATTTTGAACATTCTGGCGGCATCCGGTCATGGGGTTCGGATTAAAATACAGGAAATGCGCATTAGAAGGGTTGCTAGCGAAGATGATAGGAGACAGCCAAACGTAATCACATGCTATCATCTAAGTAGGCTTCTGTCATCGATGCTAAGAGATAGTCAAACCATATCACATGTTAACATCGATGTCAGGTCAGGGTGGCGATGTTAGGAGACAGGCAAACTGTATCACATGCTAACATCAGGAGAGGAAGTTCTGGACTGGACAGGATAGGTTATCTCAAGTAGTACTTTAACTTCTGGCGACTTTATCTCTACAGCTGGTCTGGGAGAACAGTGATTGGGAAACGACGTTGTCGTTTATTCAGCATGACTTTGTGCATAGTGGGGCTTTCTCGTTATCGGAAAACCAAGCGCCGGATAGATGCAACGCTCGATTAGGCAATGTATCAAATTTAATACATTTTGTGTATAATTAAAATTTGATGCAGGAGCTAGCGTTACACCATTAGTATTTCTTTCTTCTTCATTTGCACTTTCTTGTGTCTTTTTTTTGCTAAATCATCATTCCTTTATTCTGTGTTTGTTGTTTTTTACTTAACACCATGTGTTTATATACCTTCCCATTTATTGTTATAATCAAAATGTTCTGAAAACAATCTATTTTTAGCGACGCTCGGAAGAAAGTGCCGATTTGCTTGCCGAAAAAAGTAGAGTTGCAGAAGAAGAAGCAATGCTATTGAGCCAAAAGGCATCAGAGGCTGAACAGGAAATTACTCGAATACGACTTAGTGCCTTACGAACTGAGGAAGAAAAGGTAAACATTTATTTTAATTAAGCAAACGGTACAAATGTACTTGTCATTGACATTATTTGATTAAATCATCGTATCAACAGGTAAATCTAGAACGTAAAACGCGAGAAGCGGAAATGTTAACAGCACGCTTAGTGGAAGAATCGGAGCGGCGAGCTGCAGAAGCCAACAAGCTCAAGGAAGAACTCTTGAGAGCTCGAGCGGCTGAAAAGCAAGCCAAGGAGAAGCTCTTGGACTTTTTAGGTCGCACTACTTACTCAAATTCAGTTACTGCTAGCCCGATTTCAGTGAGTAACACTCTAACAGGAGCTCTGTAGTTATTACTAATATTCACGTTTCAGTCAGTAACGAGCTTGTACTCTGGACCACTAAGCCCGCAGCTGCATTCAGATCTATTAGTTTTGGATTCCGAACCTAGTCCTCCCCCTGATCTCAACCTTAACTTCAACACTAATTCTTATGATCTGCTCGCACATGGAGACGCCGATCAACTGTCGCTTGAAATAGAAAAGGAGAGGTATTGTTTCCGATACATTGAAATTGCGTTGTACGAATATAATTTTTCCACAGGGTGGACTACTTAGAAAAATCCAAGCACTTGCAAAATCAACTGCGCGAGCTACGTTCGGAGATTGCCGTGCTCAAAGTGGGCGAGAAGCAGACGGAGCTGGACCAGCTCCACGACGAACAGGTGAAGCTAGGTGAAAATAAGTATTCCACTCTTAGGAAGAGCAAGTCTGGCTCGACGAAGTCGCGGGTGGCATTTTTCGAGGAACTATAGCTAGTGCTGTAATCCGCAGTTAGCTTCCAGTAGATACTGTGAGGGTCGTCCAGAAGGTAATTCCCAACTCGCTGGGGATCTTAGACTTCCCCATAAAAATGTTGAGTTTCTACGCCTTGGTGGTAGGGTGTTAGATTCTGGACGACCCTTCTGCTGTATATCGTAGACGAAGGAGCAGTTATCGACGCTTAATCAGGACAGGTACCGCACACAAAATTGTTGCTTCCGCAACAATTAGAGTGCTCTTTGCCTTATCTACGGGAATTTTAACATTATTGTTTGGGAGTGTCACCAACGTACTGTCGGTTGTCAGTTGACACACTAATTTTGTGAAGATTAACATGGCGGGATTCGTCCTGTGCCAGTAGTTGATTTTAGAAGTTCTAATTAAATAACACAAAAAGTGAGATTTTCTTGAAGTGCCTTAGATCCAAATAGCATCATAGTATTACATTAAAATGGTAGAATAATGCTGTATACGCTTGAGTCGTATACATTTTTGCAGTATTTTCATTATCATAAAACAAGAAATAAAAAGATGTATCCTGGACTTACGTACAGCATTTTTCTATCAATTTTGGGTGAGTACAGCAAAAATTATGAAAATTGTAATTGGGGTTGATTTAAGAGCAACAAGCCACTTAATTATTTTTTTTAAGTATTACAAATCTTGCAATAATGACGGTATATGAGCTAATGTTCTGAAGTCAACCTCAATCACGCTGTTTAATTAGGAAGGAATTGTTATTGAAAATGTAAATTTATTAAAACGTTTGCAATTATTAATACGTCGCCAAAAAGTTGTTGTTTTTATAGATAATTATTGTACTACCTGCATTCATTACTAATGTATGAAGTGCAGGTTAGTCCTAAACATATGTAAGCAAAGGAATCTAATAAACAGACAGGAAAAGTGGAGGGAACGACGCATCATCAAGTTGGCAGCTGCATAACTATATAAATGCTTTAAATCATTTGCTTTATTCCCGTGCTATTATACTGTCTCGGAGAGGAATGCCATCGTATAGACTTTCTTCTTGAGCTTAATATGACAATAGTTAGTTACTCTAGTTATTTGAACTGTATGTTTTGTAATTAATGTTACATTGTTGTAAATAAATATTTTTAGACTCCTTTTTTTAATTTGGCGTTATTAGTTGCATCTGAACTTAATTTATTGAAAACACATCGGGAAAAGGCGCTACTAACGAACAAACCTCCAGAAAAGGCGCTTTAGTTTATCCTGAATAATTAGAGGTATCAAGGCAAGCATAAGCAAAGCAGATTTCAGAGCGATTGAATTTGAAGTTTGAGTAAAAGAAAGATTTATACTGTAATTAATATGATAGATTTGAGCATATTTAAAGCCAGACCAAATGAAATTAAATAACAAAACGTGTTACGGTCTTCACGACACCGCACCGGCTCATACAACAACTAAACGGCCGGCGCGGGTGATATTCTACAAAATCGGTACGGAAGGTTCACCTAGGCCGCTGCCCACGCCGCAACAAGATAATGCCGGCTAAGCTTTCAGTGGAGCAAGGGAGGGTTCTCTACGAGATTACTTAAGCGCAACGGCCAGAGGGGCGGTAATTAACGATAAAAGTAAATAGGGCGCCACCAGGCCTGTCTCGGGGTATACTCGTGCAACCGGACCTGGACGGTTAGACGGGACGAGAAGTACACAGGGTACTACGTCAAGAAAGTACTCGAGAAGCTGTAGAACTCGAATTACAATTTCGGGAAAATACTTGAATAACTATTTCGGGACTCGTCGCTACTGCGGCGGTGTCGCCAGAGCTACCTGTGTCGCTCAAACTTCGTCGTACATTAATTGTTACACAGAAAACTTATCCTGAAAAGAGCATGCACAGATTCGCCACAATAATAAGGCCCTAGTTCAAATATTCGTCTATTGGTCTGACGTTAACAAAGGGGTAATTTACAGGGCTACCAAGATTACGCTATGCCTAAATTTATTTCCCGAGCTGGAGAGGCGCGTTATTACTAATACAACTTACAGCGAGTGGTCACACAAAAAAAATGGTTGCAATCTCAATGGCCGGAATAATCGCTGACTATTTTAAGCCTTGCAGACGATGTCTGATCGATTACACATAAAATTAGCAGGCAACAGGTGCTAGATTTGGTCACCTAAATATCCAGTAATTAACGGCAAATGAATACGGCCAAAATACAATGAATTAGCAAACACTGTGTGCAAGGTTTAGTCACATAAATAACAAGTAATTAGCGGCAAATGAGTGCGGCCAAAATACAATGAATTAGCAAACACTGTGTGCAAGGTTTAGTCACATAAACAACAAGTAATTAACGGCAAATGAGTGCGGCCAAAATACAATGAATTAGCAAGCACTGTGTGCAAGGTTTAGTCACATAAATAACAGCTGATTAGTTACGACAACTGCGATCAAAAAGCACTACTTTAGTTAGCCCAATAAATTGGCCTGGGTTGAGGCCACATAAATGACAGCTAATACGTTCTGTTGGCAGTGATTAACGCACAGTAAAACTAGCACACACACAATATAAGTACAATCCACATAAATGACAGATAATACGTTATAAATTGGTTACACAGATACCTGTATTCTCGACTATTCCTCGAGAGTCAGGGCGAGAGGTTGTCTAGCGACGCGCCTGCAGAGGCGACGAAGGTGCGACAGCGTGGGCGGCACGTATGAATGCGGGCAGGAATTCGCCTTGTAAAGGCGTCAGCGGAAAAGCGTCCCTCATGGGACCAAAACGACGTGAGTCCACGAAATTCAAACGTCCTGCAGATGTAATCCCCGTTTTATCGGGATCAAAGGGTTAACCCCCACTCAGTGAAGCAGAACTCGGCCATCGGCCCAAAACACCCACGTACTGACGGTACACAACACGGCGAGCTATACTCTCCTTGCGTCTCAACGAACGACTCTCTGGTAACTGACTCGCGTGTAGGAAAAACAAAATATTCGAATGACAGCAAGAACACTCACGCCTCCACACCCCAATCGGGCGGGAGGCGGATGAACCGCACGTTCTATCAACTACGTGGCCTGGGATCGACTCACTGCTTGCAGGAAAAACAAAATAATCCCTGCCAAGAACGAAAGTGTCACCAATCGCCTCAACGGCCAATCAGAAGGCGACATGTTCGCCGGCTGAAACCAGTTTTGATTGCGCCTATACAAGCACGTGCATTACAAAGGGTGGCCTGAAACGGCTAATTCGAGATCGCTGCGCTAATCTACAGGGTGTTCGAATTTAAAATTGCTAGGATATGTGATGCGAAGTTAAAAGTGCTGGCAACGGATTTGAAGTATAAATAGGCTGCCCTAAAGGCTTGAATTGTGAATTAAATTACTGAAGACTGCCAAATGGCTTAACAAACGTTGGTTATGTGGGTCAGTAAAAAGCCAGCAAGCTGAAAGGTAGGTGAAATCGAAGTAAGGATAAAATAGAATTTGCAAAGAGCAATACAGAATGACGGTAGCTGAATTAAAGAAAAGGCAGTGACATGTTTAAAATATGAATTCAAGTACCAGTGCATTCTAAAATAAGTGTTATAGCAGAGCAGTGAATATAAAAACGTTGTATGTGACGAGAAAGAACAATTTTTAGAAATAAGAAATAAAGACAATTTTTAGATTTAAGAAACATGTTATAAAATTTTATTCCTTTTATGTGTATTTGTAACTAAAATTAATTTCCTATAAACAATACCATATTGCGGTTACCAAGCAACGCGATGCTGTTTTGTCAAAAAAGAAGAACAATTGATGCAAATTATGAAGTTAGGGACAAAATTCTGCTCCAGAAAATTAATGTTTTAACCCAATAAAAAGTGTTTTACCAAGTTAAAAAGTTTACCAGTTATTTATACCCATTACCAGGCATCTGTGGTAGTGTTTGTAGAAGTTTCTATGACAAAAAGATTATAAATTTTCCAAACTATCTTCCAAACTGAACGACAGCGAGCACCTGAAGATTCCGAACATCGACTACGTTCCAGTTGAGCCGTAGAAGCCTCGGGTTTCCATTTCTAAAGGTCAAGGAGGTGTGTACCAGCATCCCTGAACAACATTTGGGGCCAAGGAAGCGACTTTAAGCGCATAAAGCCGTCGGCGTCACCCTGCAACCTTCTCTGAGCCCAGATCGGCTAGAATTTACAAAAATGGGACTGGCATGTTTTTGAGTGTTTGGGAGCCAGGAAAGCTAGTAAACTTGAAGAATACATCTTGCGGAAGAAGTTCATCGTATTTCCAAGCGTCCAGATTCGTCTCAGTTTGAATAAATTGAATGACGTCAGTAGAAAATGCGAATTTGCCAGAAATTCTAAGCCATTACAGGAAGCACAACATAAGAGCATCGGGCGTCGCTTCACGTCACAGCTAAAACAAAATTGAGCCGGTTATTGCCAGGCGGGATTTCCAATTTAATTTACCTGACGTTACCGAACGATTTTCTGTGTTCAAATGTCAATTTGTGAGGTTATGAGAAATCGAATTCAGTAGCGCGGATGTACTAAAATTAAGCACGCATGTGAGCTATTCTCAGTCAAATTTTCTAAACGACAATAATATCAAATAAAACTCAGATTTGCACCTAACCTGAGAGAATTAGTTTTGTGTTCTTGCCGGAGCTAGTCTACAAAATTATTGCAGTTCGATAAAATATAGAAAGAAGCAATCATTTTATTTGAAAAGTAACAAATACAGTCCATATTAATTAGCCTAAAATACTGACAGGCAATAAAACTACCCTGAGCATTGTGGTGATTTGCCCTGATTTAATTTATTTAATTTTGTCACATAATAACAAGGGGTCCATCGCAGTATATAATACGGAAGAATAGAGTATACAGTAGGGTAAAAGTTGAGAAATATAAAAGGGTGTATGTGTGCAACCCGTTGTTTTTCGTGCACACAAATAATATTAGATTAGCTGTTAGTGCAATTATTGTATAATCGATCGGTGAAGCAACACACAGGACGCTTGGTAACGGGGTTGCATATAACATGGAATAATATCAAAGAGGTAACTTTCCAAACAGGCATAAACAAGAGTAAGAAAATACAAAGGTCACCTGTTAAAACAGCCTCAAACATACATGATGAAATGGATATCCATAAAGGAAAACAAGTATAAGTATAGAGAGAAAGAATCGAGAGCTAAGGAATGAACTACGGATAATAACATTTATTGGAAAGTATCGAGATAGATAATAAAAGAAATACAATTTAAGAGTACTGAATTTATATATTACGCTCAAAATAAATTATAGAGGGCAATCATAGTACCGAGAAATGCGATATGATTGAGTGGTTGCATAACCTGTTAGGACAATTTAAGATTCTAGTACTCTCTTCTGGATTCTAGTGTTTTTCCGCAAAATTTCATCCATTTATGAAGTATGAACTCCTAACGCAGTACCCTTTGTAACATTTTATTTATATTAAAACAACTAGCAACACTTTTTTGTCTCACCTGTCATGGAACTGCAGAGCCCTGCAAATATAGAGATTTCTGTTTTAACGCCTTGCTTTTAGTAGTTGTGTATAAGTATTTCAACTGTACGCCACGTTTCGATAGAGTTCTTATACGTACTAAGAGTTGAGCCATTCGATCCACAAATCAAGGACAATGTGATGTAACAAAGATATATTTCATTTGTTTTAGTTGAAAAAAGTATGCATTTAGTTTAAAATCCGCAAAAATCAGGTACTCCATGGTTTGTGGATCCAAAACAAGTCACCTTACATGTCCCAACTCTTTTATATACAGAGACTCTACGTTTCGATAAGGTCACTAGATTAATACACTACCTGTAAGGTACCGCCATTCCATTCCTCGCGTGAGAATGTAAGAAAATTGTGAGATAAAGATAACAAATACAAATTTCCCAAGTGCAATAGGAAAGACACCAGTTTTTGGGAATGTTCTTTTTCGTATAATAACACTGCTGTAAAGTCAAATTATTGTTAGATTGTGTTTTTATCCCCAATTGCAGAAAATTGTGCGACAAGGATAGATATTTGATGAGTACACAATACGTTCTAATATAGATATTTCAATATAAGAAATACAGTTTAGTTCTATACCCAGTAGAACATTGGTTAAATACCAATGTGATTATTAAATATCAAGGTGGCAGAAACTAGCCCGTAACAATATGTGTATCGTTTGTTCTATTAGCTTACCTTACAGGATTTTATATTGTAGAGTTGTTCTTTGAGCAGTTATTTTTCTCAAATTGTGACCATAAGAATTTTCTTTATCTTTGTTCTTGTTAATAGAAGTTATTCCCATTGAATGCAGGCTTTCGCCACCGTTGTCCATAATAGTAAGGTTTTCCGGGTTATGCCGTAGTAGTCGATTTTAGCTTTCGTTTCACCAATCATGGTGTCAGCTTCTTGTTACAGGGCTAAACGTTACTTACAATTTTTTGTTACACTTGAAAACGACAATTAAAAGACAAGCAATGCCACGCGTTATAAGAACGCCAAATTTAAAAGGTTGACCACATGTAAATTACGATATGAAAATAGACGAAATGGAACAACATAAGCAGGCGTCACTTTTTGTTACACGGCTACACACTCGTGACGAACAATAAACAAAGAATAAGGTGCTATAATTGGTTGCAAGTACCGGCTATAAGTATGACAAGACGGTAAGCCCTTCAAGGGCCGCGTCAAGATTTTAAACCGACGGACGGGCCCCACTCAAAACGCTGAAAAATAAAGGGTCTGCTACAAGTGGCGCTAAAAACTCAACACTCTCCTTTCGCGAAGAGGGCTTTTCCAAAATATTCCCAAAACTAAAGCGCCTATTCGCGAACAACAATAGATAAACTCAGAGGGGGTGCAAAAACTTAAAAAGAAACTAACCTACTTAATCCTAATTGAAGTTATCCTAAAACTAAAGTTGTCTAATCCGGGTACCTGGAGCAAATCCAGCGAAATGCACAAAGCACTTGCCTCCAAGAAAAATGTCATACTCACATGCACACTTCCGACCAACCAACCAACCGAACACAGGGGAACAATACTAAAATTCTTACCCTAACTAGAAACTAATCTGCACTTTACCCGATGCATACATTGCCTTGTCCCCACCAATTAGTACTCTTTTTACTCATTGGTCCCCACAACAGGAAAGAACTAACGAATCACGAACGAGAAGGTGTGGCAAGAACCGTCAATATGATGTTTTCCCATTAAAAGAATACACAGCCTACCGAAACCTAGAATCAACAACGACGTCAAAGGCAACGTATCTATAAATATATAAACAACGGCCCATAAGTGGGCTACTAGTACTTAAATACAACAGTACACAAATGCAGCCGGCAACAAATCGAACATACGAAGCATGCAATCGCAATTATGGCAAATCGGCGACAAAACACAAATTTTAAAAGCATATAAATACATAAGTTATCAAGCATTTTCATCTAGCGGAAATGTAGTACTTGTTACTATACCTCAAATCATGTAGGGAAAGGCAGTGTCCTTCAGTACTTCACAAGATGTACGATACATATGAAACCGCCAAGAGGATCAGGAAGCGATGGGTCTAGGTGGCGAGAAGATACTTGGAGCGGGAGATGCAACAGGGAAGAGCTGAAGGCGTTGAATTTAGCCAACCTCTATGGAGAAACTTCGCAGACTTGAGAGATTCCAATCCAATGTAACATCGAAATTCGGTGGCCGACGATAAAAACGGTACGATAAGAAACACGGTACCCCAAAGGTTTGCACAGTAAAACTGATAAATTCAAATACATCGAGCGCCTTATAGCTGGTAATAAAACGTTATGCTTGCAAATACCACATTCTCGAGATCACATCAGCGTAATCTGCCAGAAGCTTCAACTCGGGATACCTTCGCCATAGCAGAGCCCGAAGGCCCGGGTTGGCACATAAATCTGTCTCTCAAAGGGCTTTACTTTGCCTCCGAGGCCTAGGTTTAACCGCGCGCAAAGGCAGGAAAATGCCGCTGTAGCCTGCATTGCTCCCGCTCGCTCGGGAAGAAAAACCGTGAAAAATTCCATTCCAAACGTCAACTTTTGAGAGAATGAAACTGAGTTCATCCACGGCAATTTTGGGGCACAAGAAAAGTTCTCCACAGAATATTAGCATAACAGTACATATAGCTAAATTGACATAATTTTACTTAAAAACGTTCCAGCAGAAATATTTCAACTTAAAAACCACCTGTACATGTACCCATCACTGAACGAGCATTTGATGATGTTTGTGAACCTAGTTTTCCATTAGCTATTTTAAATTATAGGTAGTTAATTCAACTGCAGCGCCGGCTACACCGTGAAATGTGTTGACTTAAGCTGCATCGGCTCAAAAACAATATATGGAAGAACTCAATGTAAAGATCACAATCAGCTTGACGGTCGCATGGATAAACATCTGTTTGACTATCTCTCTATTTTAAATACTCCAGATAAGCCAAATAATGCAATAAGGGAAATTAGCTGGCACACAAATGGGACAAGAGATACTGCCTGTTGCAGGCATCCAATATTAACATCCAATCGCTACCAGAATATTAGCATATACATAACATCCAAACGTCAAAGCAGACACTTAATTTGAAATAAGTAAATATTGAACTACCAGAGCTAGTTAATTAAAATAACACCTTAAGAGGGGGCTACCAAAACCAGGAAAATCGCATTACTCATTAATTTGTAACCAAACGCATAACTGCAACTAAACTACAGGTAAGGTAGGTAACTAGGCTAACGTTAGGAAATAAAGCAGAAATATGTGTTTAAACCGAACGGTCACAAATTTCTTCATTATTGTGATTGCGCCAACAGAGTAATTGTGGTTTATAGTTTCGACTCTCTTTAGGTAACAGTCCCTTCTGGTGAGCTGGAATTCCTTGACGCGCGCGTACGACGCTCTTGCACTTACGCGAGGCGTTTTAATTTCTAGTACTTTCGTTAATTGCCGCTCGCTCGCTTGCCAATATTCCGCAACCCTTTTCACACTGCCCTTTTAAGCGCACCTCCTGCTGACATGAGGGTTTAGTCTTCTCACCGAAAGTTGCTCATCCAGGATTTATGCGCTACATTTTTTAGTCCGTTTCGCGGGGGTTTATTATTGCCACTGTACATAGCAGTTTGCGTCCGCTACATTATACGTATTGTAAAACTAAAGAAATTGAGAGCGTATAATAAGAGCGTTTGGAAACAAAGATAGTAAACGGTTAGAAAATATGAATAAAAACTTGAAAGTGGGCAAATTTGGGATCTCTTCTCAGGATACATTTTCATGAACTATTTATAATTAAATATGTTCAATAACTGTTGCAAAAGCTCCACGTTGAGGTGCCTGTAAATCTGCAATGAACTGCCTATTGTTTACTTATTTTGGGTACAAAATTAATATAAGTTAAATTTTGTGGCAAATCCATACACAATTCTCATATTATGTTTTTATACTGTGCTCAACTTTGCCTGACAGTAAATTAAGGCTAGTTAAAATGAAATGTAATAATTAATTGCACAAATAAAATGGTTGAATGCTCCTTTCTTAATATTTTATTTAACTGCAATACTTATTAAGCTAGCTCTCGGCGAACACAAAACAGCTCATCTTAGGGGTAGGTTCAGAATTTCACTATATTCTCAAATTTTAGGTTATTTGTCTCAACGTAGCTCATTTGCTCGTTCATAGTAGATAATTCACAACCTCGTAAATTGACAGATGAGCACAAAATAGTTTGTGCGTACAGCGTGTATTTGATCTTTTAAAATCGTGAAATTATGTGAGAAAGTGTCATGTAAATAATTTGAATATTCCCGCTTGGCAACTAAAATCTCGCCTTTATTGTTAAGAAGACGTAGGGCCCACGCTAACTTTCATTGGTTTATGATGCTTGATTCTGTCCAATTTCGCAAAATTTGATGACGCTTAGGCTTTTACGGACTATTACGGCGTAGCTGGACCATCGGATAAGCGATACACCTCTTCAGCAAGGTTTAATCTCGTAAATAAGTAGTTTTTCCGAACGCTGACACTAAAATTGCAGGCACTCCTACCTTTTTTAAAATTAGCCGTCCCCGCTCGAAGACTGGCCGTAAAGCGACGCCGTACGATTTTCTGCCTCTGGCTCCGTTTTCCTGGCTGCAGATGTTGACAGTGACGTTCTTACAGACCCCGCAGATGTCCCCGATTGCTGACCTCTGACTTCCGACGCCTAATTTGGTCGTAGTTGAAGATCGGAGGCTCCAGATGCTCGGCTGCCGATGTCCACTCGAAGATGAGATTGGAAATTTTTAGTTTTTCGTTGCGGAACTTAACACAAACGCTCCCACAGCTTGGTAAATAAAACTGGGTACTTTTTATGTGGTAAAATACTTGTTTATTATTGAAAAACATCAATTAAAACGTGGAGCAAAAATTCGACAAGACACATTAATTTCTATTTTCAATTGTTCTCCCCCTTAATAACAAAAAAGCATCAGGTTGCTAAGATACGGTATTCTACTATTAATTGGAAATTAGTTTTGATAATCTTAACCACAAATAGAATAAAGTTTGATTACATAAATTAAAAATGTAACTTTTTCTTAAATCTAAAATATTGTCTTTTGCTCATAGCTAGTATTGTTCTTTAGCTCTTTAGTTCTTCACTCACACACGTTTTTTAATGTCACTTTTGCACTTTGTTTTTAATACACTGGTATCCGAGTCTATCATTTTCACGTCGCTTACTTCTCTTCTGTTGCCTACATTCAAGATTGCTTTTTGCTATTTTCTAGATTATCCTTGTCCTTACCTACCTTTTAGAGTGCTCACCATTTTCACTGTCCTTTGCTTTTATTGATAACTACGCTCATTTATATGCACATAACAGCCTTTTGTATCAATTACTTTTCTTTGGTCTGGCTTTACATGTGCACCAACCTATCATTTTAATTATAGTACTTTATTCAAAAGTCAAATTCAAACCCTCCGAAATATGCTTTGTTTTTGCGTGCCCTTATCCGACTAATTATTGCTTCTCGTATCTCATTACCAATGCATTTAATACTTATTATTGTTTTAAATTGCAATTTCATAAAATATGTTAACTCCGTGTTTTATTGACTTGGTTAAATATTTTGCACTGCAAACAGAGCCAAATTGCTGGCTTAAGACCATCTCAATACATATATAGGTATTTGAATGCAGAAAGGAAGCTGAATGTTTAAAGGTCGACTTACAAATGATACTTATTACTCAAGAGCCTGTAGAAAAAGGGATAGAAATTGGGAAAATAGATATAGAAGATCCGTGAGAGACTGCACTGGCATCACCTCAAAACATTTGTAAATACTAAATAAATCATGTTCGCCATGAATAGCACAAATAAATAAATAAAAAACTAAATACATTAAAATGTGTACATGGACAAAGTATTATTTATATGATCAAACACGTAAACGCTAACACGACTGTTGATGAAAGCCGGTCCAGCAGCGGTCGAAATTCTTTATACGTGGTGCCAATTTTCTCGTTACTTTGGAACTTTGCAGGCTCGTATCTGGAGTGCCGGAGGTCGGAATTCTTAGAAGGATTATGATGTGACTGAGCTGTTGCACGGACAGTTGCTACAGCATTAACATTTTAAAGATCAACGATTGTTCAGTTTTTACCAGCTATTTTTGTATTTCTTAATTTTGTTTCTATTTGAAAGAGAATTATAATTATTTTATGTATGCATGTATATATGTATTGTCGGTAACTGCATTTTACGTTGCGGTGTAGAGGCGGTGCTTTATACGCTTGCGTCTGGCGGTACAATGCTCAACTTGCTCCGGATTCGGGTTACAAAGTTGTAATTGTGTGAGGTGTGTGTCTTGGTGATATGTTGACCTTTCTTCTTTATCTCTTAGGTCTGTGGTTCCGAGTAGAGCACAGTTAATTTGGTGCCCAACTGTGAACGGTCTCACCGAGCCCGATTCTTATCACCAAGGCTGCGGAAAAATTCCGGCCCCCACGTGATTCGAACCGAGGACGTATTTAATGCAAACCTAGAGCTTTCCCAACTGCGCTACGCGAAATCTTCATGACTTTATTAATATAGTCTTACTTTCAGATTTCTATTTCTTCTGTACATAGTTTTGATAACTGTTTATAATTAAACAAAGAAGTATAAATGTATATAGTTGTAATGTCTTTATTTAACTACGAATAACCAAATTAATAGAAATAGGCTGGTATATGACGGTTAACCACTTACATGCCATATTAAAAGTTATATAAACTAGTTAAGTTACTTTGTTACCTGTATTCTACATAATGATGTAAACAAATCTAAAACTATATCAAAAAACAATGTTAGTTGCATAGTGATATAATAAAATATGATAAAAAATTGTATTATTTCAGCAAACAGCAGTTTTGGTTCGGTGGACAGCTACCAATTATAGAATTTGCTATCCGACAGGTCTCGCTTTTGCAAACCGTTCCTAGTACTGGAATGCCCAGGATAGTGCAATGAGGCAAACCTGCAAAAAATGTGTAATATGTAAGCTGTAATTTTCTTAAAATTTTTTTGGGTTACTATAACTATATTTACATGAACACTGTGCAAAGGTTTATCAGTATAGGGCTCTAACATATTTAATAGAAAAATATTTTATGGTTGCAGCCCAGTTTTTAGATTATAAAGGAGTACAATTTAATAATCCAATGAATGATAGAATCAAGTTTTGTGAGAAATGTTAATTATAAAAAGCTTCTGTATAGCTAATTTTCCAACTTAAGACACAATCATAGCTACTTATGTTACAAGCGAAATTGAGGACATTTTTGGACGAGCCGCAGTTTATGGCCAATCGAGCAAAGCATATAAATGATGTTAAGTAATATGTGGCACGCCATTGGTCCTCGCACATTTAAATTTTCGAAACATTGTTGCCAACAGTGTTAAATGGGTTGCATATACTATGTGGTCAGGTGTTTTTTGCGATGCCCTTGTACAAAAAATCAGATTGTTCACTTTAAATGTCTTTATTTAGCTAAACTTAACTAGAGTGAACTTGCATTTTAAAATCGCGACCATAACAGTAGTTTATATACGAACATAGAAAAAATAAATGATTGAAAGAAAGATACAATAACATTTATTATTGTAAAGAAGATCTAGCAATTTTAAAGACATCAATTCTTCTTAAAAGCTTTCATTTCACAATGCGGTGCTTCGTAGATATTCTAGTTGTAAATTTAGAAGCTCTTAAACATCAACGATGACCGAAACATCAAATTAACCACTAACAGACACTCACCCAGACCCAGTACTACTGCACAGGATGCTAAAAGGACCATCGCAACAGCAAAGATAAGTTTCATGTTTCTTGATTTGGTTGAACTGTTAATACTTCTAGAAATTTACGTGTATATATAGGCAAGCTTAATGTTTGTTTTACGAATTAAAGTCAGATTGTGATTAAAATAAGACCTAAGGAGGTGCGTCATCATTGTGGATAGTCTGTAGGAAATAATATTTATTCAAGCATCTTCAAGCCATATCTTTTTTATAACTTAATCATATACATGATAAAAAATTGGAAATAAAATAAAGAACATTGGAAATGTAAGTATATTGAATAAGATGGTATAATATTTTTGTTGTATTTAATTTTTTAGCATGTCCCATAACCGTTTCATATTGGTTTAAAAAAATGGCAACAAAAACCTATACAATTTGCTTTGGGCCACTAAATAAAGAAATGAGCTTATGCGCATTGTCAGCGAATTATGATGCAGTGTTTTTTTTCAAAAAGGACTGACGTTTACAATTTGGTTTAAAATCCTTAATTCTGAATATATAAAAATATTCGGAGAGACAATGCCATAAATTAGAAGCTGTAATGTAGGCATGATAAGTACCAAAAGCTCATAGAGATCCTCATTATCACTTTTTAAATTGCTGTTATATTGACGTAAATTATTATTAAGCCGTTTAACTAAGTGCTATGATAAAATATATTTATAACTAGCAGTCCAGTGAGACAAATGTCTCATTTAATAAAACAAAAAAGACCGTCCCGGACGGACCAACGTCCCGGACGGACGGAGATCACGTGATTTCTCGAAAACCGGAAGTGTCACGTGACTGAAATTCGGTTCATAACCTGACATGACCATTCCAAACATATAACTTTAATAACTTTTTTCTCTATCTCTTACGGTTTGGCTGCTGAAACAGCGTCCCGGATAAAACAGCGTCCCAGACAGACACGTCTATTAGATAAAGGATATTCTGCGGCCGTTCGATGTACAGGGTGCCTGTAAACGTGAAACATGTTCTAATTTCGTTATTGCAGCTAAAATATTCCTACAACCAATAGTAGAAAATGGATTAAATTATTTTAACCTTTTTAATTCATTTTGGAATAATCAGTCATCATTAGGTACTTGCGACAAAATCTAATTCAAACAAAGGCGATGATTTCCGTCTCATAAGTCTTTTGAATCATGTACTTCAACTATTTTTAAAAAGTCTGCACTGTGGAATATAGAAGAATTATTGAGAATCGTGGTAGAAAAAGGTCTTGACCACGAAGACATAAATTCCACTGAAACCAGATTTCCACAATTAGGTTGGATAATAAAGACACTGTTATGAATCATAACGCGAATATAATAAACACTAGACATTATTGAGAATGGACGTTATTTAATTAATATTATTTAATCTTGGCGTCTAAACGAAATGAATTTATGTAAGGGCGAGTTTGGCAATTTTTCTGCCATTTAAAATACGTGCCATTCTGTGTGAACGGACAAGGGCAGGTAAAAGGTTACATAATCTGAACGGTAAATGTTATTGCTTTTATGTGTCAAAATGCTTGAGACGAAAACTGCTCTCTGGGTTGCGTTCTCTTAACAGCCACCTACAAGGTTTTTTTTGTAAAAACAATAGTTTGGTGACAGCACAATTTAACTGATTCGGTCGAAAGCACATCGCTCACGAGTCGAATAAATTGTAAATAAATATATTTTAATCTGTTGAAGTCTTTAATTTCTCAAGTGCAGCCTTTGGGCAGTGTAACTGGTAATCTGTGACGAGCTGAAACCCCCTTCCTTAAATGTATCGTTACGACACCCAATTAAACTGGGGGTTAGACGTGGTTGTATCATCTTACCTTACATCTACTCAGAAGAGATTTTTGCAAACGCTTTTGCTTGCTATATCTGTCATCATCATCATCATAATCTAGACCTCTTATACCCTAGGGTGTCGAGGATGTCTCTTCTCAGTTTGCTCTTGGGGGTTTGGCGAATTTTTGCCAATTTTTTCTGTTTTTCACCAGGATTTCGCCGTCTGCCCACGTTTTCCCTCTTTCTGCTAGCAGTTCGGATATACTGTGGTTCCATGTTCGTCTAGGTTTTCCACGTCTGTTTTTACCCGGTGTTTTGGCTTCCCAGATCTTCTTTACCTGTCTGCTGTTGTCAGTGCGGACATATGTCCAAACCATCTTCATTTTTGTTTTTCAATCCTTGTTTTCTGATTTCTGAATTTCGCCCTTTATCAATTCTTCTAATTCCGAATGTTTCACGTAGAAATTTCATTTCAGATGCTTGTATTCGATTTTCTTGTTGGTACATGAATTGAGTTGTAGACTGTTGTTTTTGTTCTGGCACTAATATTTTTGTTTCGCAGGAAGCTTCTGTTCAGAGCAAAGTACAGTCTTCCGGCGGCTTTAATCCTATCGTTTAGTTCAGTGACTCCCAAAGTGGGCGATATCGCCCCTTGGGGGGCACTGAAACGATCCAGGGGGGCGATATTAGCCTCGGGGGCATTTGGGGGGCGGTGAATAAAAATAAGGGGGCGGTAAAAGCTTAAAGAAAGAAGAGAAGATAAGAAGATTTGGAAAAACCATTCGTACATATTTCATCTGTGTAACATATTGTAACATTATTTTCCAAATAAACACACAAAATGCAAGTTACAGATTTATTTATTCCATGAAGACTATTTACCATTATTAAATGTTTTTATTCTTCTTTATACAATTTATTACTTTTTCTACCATCGTGTATGCACTGTTTCTAGTGTCAAAAGCGACGTTTGTAAGACTCTTAATATTAGGGCCCAAAATACGTATTCGCACGTTTCCGTTGGAGGCATGTTTTAATACTAAATTAAAACACGCTTTGCCGTAAGTTTGACTGTCAACATAACCTAGAATATCTAACACAATGTGCTGGAAAAAGTGTTACCGAACTAAGTTTTTATATTTCTGTTACGATAGGATAAAAAATAGCGTATAATACACGTGTATAAGTGCCACTATTTCTAACTTGTTTATTATGGGAGCTACAACGTCGGTTAAACGGGCGAAGTAGTAGTATTTTTTACGTGAATTACGGTGGTAATTATAAAAAAACAATTAGACATTGCATTTTTGAGATAGTTAGCAAAACGTTTTTTTTATTGGAACACCCTACTTATACATTTTGACATATTTTGAAATAAAATTTTAGCACCTCATTTAAACTTGGTTGTAGAGAATGTAATGTTATTTCAGAATAGGTTAAAACGTATAGGGTGTTCCAATAAAACAAAAGTTTTGCAAAATATCTCAAAAATGCGATGTTCAATTGTTTTTTTATAATTACCACCGTAATTCACGTAAAAAATACTACTACTTCGCCCATTTAACCGACGTTGTTGTTCCCATAATAAACAAGTTAGCAATAGTGCACATTTAATTTTGAACAGGCGTATATCTCCATTGTTATTAACTTTAGGATAGTAGGGTATAAGAAGTTTTTTGTTCAGAAGAAGATTGGCTATCGATCGACGTCAAAATATACAGGGGGTTCCATTTAAAAAAAAATGCATTTTTTGGCATATGTCAAAAACCCGACGCTCAATTGTTTTTTTGTTTGCGCCATTTTAATCGACACGAAATATGCTACTATTTTACTAATTTAACCAACTTCGTAGCTATAATAGCAACCGAGATAGCAATAGTGCACACTTAATTTTGAACAGGCTGTATATTCGAATAGAGTTAAATAAATTTAATTAGACCCATGAGAGTTCTTATATATCAACAAATTAATCCAACATTTACGAGTTAGTAGTCTTAAAGTTAGCTTGTATTTATGGTGGTTCCTCCCAGAGTTGCTTAGCAAAAAAATTATGTAATACGAGATCAGCAATTACCCTCAGTACATCCAAGAAATTAAACCTGGCTACCATATCAATATGACTACTGATGAAAATGTACCAACACGATAATAATCTAGAATTTAGGCGAAATAACCGACTACCTAGCAAGGGACTAGTCTGATAATGACTTTAATTAAACTGACTAAACTGATTCTAGTGAAATTAGCTGAATTATGAAAAATGTTTCTCATCTAGGCTGAAAACGATGAAAATTACTACCTGTCGACTGGAAGCGCAAACGCTATATTAGCAGACCATCTAGTCGCGTAACCTCAAAATATGTTTGAATAGTACCATTAAATAAACCAGAAAAAATATAAACATCCCGAAAATGACATATAATTAATCTTTTCTGAATCAGTGTTCAGGTACCCTATAGATAGATTTTGCCGTCAGTATTTTAAGGTTTATGAAAACTGTACAGTGCAACTCCTCTTTGCTATTTTAGGTGCTTTTCTTATTATTCTATATAATGTGTGTTGAACACAATGTTTAGTTGGCTAGGCAAATACTAAACGAGTATCAAACCTTATATCAGGCAACAAACTTGACCGGAAGAACAATTTCCAAGAGGTAACGGCAACAAGGAGCAGGATTGCTTGCACGTCGTTCCAAATAGTTGAATTCCATTTAGTATAGTACACAATGTTGCTGCCTCATCTAAAATAGGATTTGTAAATGTAAGGGTTTTAGATGTATATATCGAACATTTGTTCGATGGCTAAGATTAGATATGTTGTATTTAATTTCAACTTCAAACAGCCAACTAACTAAATTTAGTATTCCTTCTGGAAAATATGAAATCGTTGCCATTACCAACATTAATGTATGCAGGCAAAATCATATTCAGAAGGTTAAGCAGGGAAGATACCTGCAAACCTAGTGAAGAAGAAAAATGATCTAAATATGATTTGAAAGGTGTTTTGATAAGTTTTGACATACTTGGTTTCATTTTTAGATAAATACAAAGCATCGTGCAACTTACTGGCAAGTTTATTTTATGACAAGATACTTTCCTAGTTATATATTAATTAAAAATTGAAACACACTTACTTGTTGCCAGTGTCACTTCACTGAAAACCACAACAAAAACAATAATGATGAATTGAAGCTTCATCTCTATATCTCTGTAAGTAATAAATTTCTACTGTAGGCTGAGCATAAATAGTTTTCTAATGAGGTTATCATTAATTCCACCAAATATACGTCTAATCCCGGCTTAGAATTTTATACAATATGTTGGGCAAGCGTAAAATTGTTTCTGGGTCAAGATGCTGAAATTTAAAGCAGGCTTAGATTGTTTATCGTTTTAGTAAAATTGTGAAATAGAATTCAAAATAAGTAAAATATTTTTAAAGACTTTTAATCCTCTTCTGTACTGTACCCTAGCACAGTTAAGAAACAAGGGAGAGGGGAACTAGAAAAATGAAAAGAGGGAAAATGAGTTAATCCCCAGTTGGTAAGCCATATCTCGCTAAGAGGGACACCATTAGATACTGGGAAGGAGGCAATTCTGCGAAATAAAGTACACAAAGCGAGATGAACAATGACGGTTGAAATCTGGAAAGTTAGATGTGTCAGCAATAAGACCCAAGAAGTTATAAGTAAAGTACAGACAATGAATGTAGACATAATAGTGCTTATGGAGACCAAGAGAACGGGAGTTTAATATATGAACATAAAAGCAGAGAGTGACAATTCTTGGCATATATGCGGCCAATTAAAACTGTCCCAGAAAGAAAATTTTAATGGAAAAGTTGAGAAGAAAGCAACGATAAAGTAATAGGACCATTTCGAAAACAGAAAGGATCTGAAGAAGGAAAATATAATGATGAGAATGATTAAAATTAAACATTGACAAGACAAAATATTTGCCTCTAGGGAAGGAAGATTTAGTATTTGACACAGGAGAGGTAATTGAAAAATGTGAAGAATGCACATATTTAGGAGTGTTTATCGGAGAAGAAAGAAAGCATAAAAGCAAAATAAATGGAAAAATTAAAAGAAATAAAGAAATAATTGGAGTACTTAAGTACCGTATTGTTGGACAAGGATATAACAAGCAAAACAAAAGTAAGTTAAGGGTATTGTTGATGATCCTAAGAAGAGCAGTATCAATAGTCAAAATAATGAGAAACGAAACGATAAAAGATATTATGGGGATGACTAGTAATACAATAGACGAAATAAAAGAAAGACAATAATATGATTCGAACACGTTTAAAGAATGGAAGAAATGGCAATGACAATGGTATGGACACCAGAAAAGAAAAAAATGAGGAAAGCCAAGAAAGAGTAAAACGAAAGAATGTAAATAGCAATGGCGAAAACGAATATATAAGGAAAACGGATACACCGAACTCAATAGAAAAATCTTCTGTTAGTTGGAAAGAACCGAATTGTAAATGCAGCAATATAGTCAAATACTTGACTTTAAAATACTTGTAGATTTTATCTATATTTATAGAATGAAAAAACTCGAGTACTTGGAAAGTTTGACCCATCTGTTAGGAAACTTAGTTTATTTTTGTATTTTCAAATAGGTATGTTATGTAACCCTTTTGGAAAGTTTAGCAGATTTATATTGCTGTGATATCTTTCTCAGATCACAACCTTGCTTATAAATGTTTAATCTCAGGCTTCTTATCAAATAACAAGCTCAATCACTTAAGCAAATTACTTTTAAAACAACACCTAAATGACACAATCCAATTCCAATAAATTAAACGTACAACTTCTGCGCACAAATAAATATAATTTTAATATCGATCCAGGCAAAACAACACAATATGAAACTAATAGCGTATAAATAGACAAATAAAATGAATGTTAATTTAGAATTGGCACAAATAGATTGCAAGAATTAATTTTCAATAAATTTAGGCTTAATTAAATCCTAACGCTTTTTGAATTATAATCAGGTTATTTGTTTAAACACTTCTACAAAATATTTCTATTACCATGGATACTTATGGCTTCAAATTATAATTTTTACTTTTTAATTATAAAACTAAAATCTATCAGGCCGTTATTATAAAAATTATAGTCGTTTTGACGTCGCCTTTTATGTTTGATTCTGTTTTGTACAGAATGTAATAAATTTTTGAATTCACATAAGCTTTGGGCGTTCTACCGGATTCTCAGGTGATATTAGCGGTCTGGTAGTTTTACGTTGCTCGATGCGGATACAATTTTCTCGCTCCTGCTGTGATTACAAATTTTCTGAATGCGGCACGGCACTTGTACGCCAGCTAAATTAAGTTGTTACTCGTTGCTCGACTTTGGTTTTGCTTTTTTGTGGGTTTGCAAATATTGGCGATACGCTGCACAGTCTGGGATGCTTCTCAAAGTTTTCACTTTTAATGTTGTTAAATCGTGTTTGCATTTACTCCACAGCTTGTGGCACTAATGTTCGACAATTTGTGCTAATTGGTATTACAACAGGCAAAGAATTATGCCAAAAATACCTATTTACAAATAGATTTTGTTGGAATTTTAACCGACGCTCTTTTTCAACGGTTTTTTGAAAAAAGAAAATTTGTTTTTGTTTATAAATAAACAGTTAACTAAAGATTGTCATGGCAACCAACAAATTGTAAGTAATACGTAATCTGTATTAGCAACGTTTCAATTGTTAAGTTAAAAGTCAATTTTTTCATATTTTAGGTTAGAAAAGTTATTTCAAGCAACTCCTGCAGTTCCACTAGCGGTTTCAAAGGCCAGCTACAGCTATAATTCGAGTAAGTAAACGTATGCAAATGCATTAGTTGTTACAATAATGCTTTAAATAAATGTTTAAGCTAATGCTGTAAACTACAATCGGAGCATCGCAAAGCTGTTCGACTTACCCTTACTATGTAAATACGTAGTACTTTTTTTGGTCTATGACAAAAAGTTGCTTTCTTGTCTTAGGTTTCTAAGTTGGGACCATTAAATGTTCTCAGTGAGAAATTATCTCCTGGTAGGTTTGCAACCAAAGATGCGTCGCTTGTCTTCAAGGTGGAGGCTTATCCTCTTCACTTTGGGTGACATTTTATTAGAAAGCGCCTTAAAATTATGTTGGTGCTCTAAGAGATAACCACTAGCTTGAAGGGGTGAGGGTGAGTCTCGTTGGAAGCTTTGCTGTTTGTTCTGTACCGATTTAGGAAATTTTCAGGGCGTTTTGTCTTTACACTATATGGAACCACGTGCAGCGTGGGCAATCAATATGTAATTTGAGGGCTTAGTAGATCTGCCTTTGTCAGTGGAGGTTTGAAACCGAAAATTTCGGGGCCCTAACCTGGTTAGCTGTTGTCGGGGATTGTTTCGAGGAGTCCTGAAGGCATCTTTGCGTTAAGCGATCCTTGAGTGGGATTGAGCCTTTGCTCATTTTCCAAGACAGTTTCGGTAGATGAATTTTGGTAAAGCAATCCTTTCGAGTCTACCAGGTTCGTGGCTGGTGGTTATGATGCTCCTTCTGGAGGATACGCAAGTATTTTTGGTTTTAGAACCGGCCGTCCGCGAGGTTCAGTTCTATATGTGTACAACGGTAATAGTTATAGGTATGTAATTGCAACACAACCGTGCAGTTGTCTGCAACATCCGTGCATAATTTAAGTCTATTAACCTAGAACTCACTCTTTTACTTATTTTACGTGTGTTGAGGAGTAATTCCCATGTTCAGATGCATATTTAATTTTGGTTAAAACTAACATTTTACACTATTGTCTAAAGCACTTAAGAACTCATTGCTTTTAAGAACAAAATTTGCAAGCTGATTTGCTGTCCCAGCTATTAAATTTAGATGATGTACCTGACAGCTCTTTATTGCTTTCTTTGAGGCACTTAGTAGTTAGTCGTCTTAAGCATTCAGAGGTAAATGTGCCAGATAGAACCACTTGGTGCCCTGTACGTTAGCTTTCATCGTTTTAAGGTAGGTCAATTACGACCCACTCTCGAGCTTAATCGGTGGCATGTTCTCGTTCTCGAATGATAAAAATAGTGTAAAGTTTACGTGACATGTAAGTAGGCCTACATAGTAGGTGTGAAATAACATAGTTTACCAAAGGTTTCTCAAACACAACTTAGACAATTCCAGAAATTTATAAAGGAGTGGACTGATTTATAGGTTAACTACGTAGTTGGGTAAAAAGTGTCAAACAGTGTTTTGCTTTGAATTTATAGCTCTGTTTATTTCGACTAACAGTTGCGTTTGTTCTCAAGATCAGTCCAGGGTGATTTATTTGTGGGACTGTCGCCTTCATGCAGTTTTTATATTTACTACATAAATTACTTTCACGATATTGATTATCATATCTATATATTCATTTTTCTACATCACTAATAAGCACTGTTAGATACATTCTTACTTGAAAAATAATTTATTCAAATTGAAATTTAACTCCATCGTTCTTAACAACCCTTATAAATAGTTGTCTTATTAAGGAAATTTTACTATAAAATTTTATAATAAGACTTTCGCGTTTAAAGTTGACAAAATAGATATAAATTTGTGTCCGAATCTTTTAATAACTAAAAAGCATTCGCTACCCAGTTTCGAACTACTGACGTTAAGCTCAGCAGTCCAACTCTGTGCCATAATTCGTAGTTATGCGTCCGCTTAACGGCTGTTACTGTTACCATGAATACAGTTCGAAAAACATAAAAGAAAAACCACCAATCCCGCCCAAAAGCTTTTCAGTTCTTTGCATTAATTTTCACACAAACTGACGCAGAAATCAGGTTATGTCGTATTCGAAATGGCGTGTGTACATCGATCCGAAGAGAAACCTTCACTAAATTGCATTTTCCAACTTTTCCTTAACGCCAAAGCGGTGGTTGTTTTCACAAAAGTTATGCAGTTTTATGAGACCTTTCATAAAATTTGGTCGCGATTGATTAATTGTGGCAAAAAGTGTAAATTAGTAAAAATGGTCGGATCCAAAGATAATACTTCTGCAGTTCGTGCCGAAGAAAAAATTTGAAATTGTTATAACCCAATGTTCCAATCAGCTCCAAAACATGACATAATATTTGCGTCAACAGAAATGTTCAAAGAGGGAAAAAGTAAATAGCGAAAAGCTTACACTTGTGTAAATACCAAAAGAATTATAAAAGATGTAAATCTATAGGTTTAAATATTTTAATTTATTTGTAGTGCTGTTATTTTAACATTTTATTTTGTTGTAATTGTAGTAATCGCGGCGTTGATTTAACTTAAGTTTTTACTCGTTTTAAATGTAAAATTGTTTATACATGCACAGCGATTTTGGCAATATGGTATTCAAATAAACTGAATAGATAGTAATTTGTTTTACAATTTTCCTCGTAATTGACAATACGAGCATACATCTCCCAACCGTAAATGAGAACCGAGTGAAAACGGAGTACGGGGGCTAAAAATAAATATCAGGTTCGAACCGAAATCGGTACAGAAGAACTTTTACGTACAAATATTTGTACTACACTTTAATTGGTGCATAGCCGTCCACGAGCAACAGACAAAAGTTTCGTAAATAACAATATCGCCCACAAAGGTCATTGTAAACATGTTCTATGTTGAGTAAGTAACTAAATGCGACTAAACAATAGGTACAAAAATAGTGAAAGGTAGTAGAATGTGACAACCAATTCGCCGTATTCAAAGCAACAATGTATCCTCCAAAGATCTGTTTAGAATCGTACTGCAGTCCGCAAGTAAAATGTTGCTATAACAGTTCAGCATATACACGAGAAATATTTCTCCAGTTTATCATCTCCGCTTACTAGAAATGGCTCGATCACAATGGAAATCGTACAGAAGGTGATGTTCAATCCTGTAGGGCGGCGACTCTAAAAAAACCTCTGGAATTCTGGTCTAAAATTCGGTGGTGAATCTGCTTCAAAACTGAAGGACTGGACGCTGCAGGCTTTTCTTCAGTATGACATTGTAAAATCGTAGAAGGGAAAACCCTTTGGAGAAGGTAATTTTGCCAGCGTAGCCGGATGGCATACCAAAACTGCTTATGAATCTTTTCTTCAAGTTTTTCTAGTGCTAGCAACAGAGCCCCAAGAGTGTCGTATCATATGCCGGGACTATGCGATCTGTCTGTTATTGACTGTGGCGATAATCTTTTTTTACCTTTCCCTATTTTCCAAGTAATATCTTCGTTCTGAACAAGCTTCATTCCATTGATTTGCAGTATACGGCGGTAGTAGCACATCTTGAACGTTTAGATCTTTTTTAGCGAGGTTTCCGTAAGGATCTTCTGGAGTTTGAAGAACGCAGATATTACCTTCTCAATGCGACATAAAATTTTTACCGGGTGGTCCTAGTCTTCTCCAAACCGTAGATCCGAAGCACGTAATCTTGACACCCCTCTGAAGTTGTTCTGTTGCACTGTTACGGCTTTATCTGATACTGGATTTCTATCAACTAGTAGTTCGTAGTTTTCATACGCGATCTAGGAATCCCTGCACTTCATACTCTCTATTGGCGAGCAGAGCGGTGTCAGCTACATATCGGATGTTGTTGACCAGCACTCCGTTGATGTTGATGCTGACGCTTTCATGAAGATGTGCACAGAGTAACAGTAGTTGAAAATCAGGGAAGATCACGTACTATTGTTACAAAAAAAAACTAGAGCAAGGTTTTTTTAGCTGCGCGATTCAGAACTTTTATCTGGCAACTGAGCTATGAATAATATCTTTCAATTGGCACTATTAATAATGCCTAGAATAAAATATACTTTTATCTTAGCGTGATGATTCGGTAGTCTCCACTGGATTTCTTCAAAAGGGTTACTAAGGCTGACTTCAGTCAGTCGGATGGTATCTTGTCGCTGTTGTACACCTAGTTAAATATACGGCAGAGTAGAGAAAACTCTTGGTCCTCTAACAGCTTTAGCACTTGTGTGGACTTGGTCTGGACCTGTTGCCTCCAGCTCTTCGTATTTTTCCTTACCTCTTCCTTGGCGATCATAGTTCATAGCTTCGTAAACACCGTGGCCGATATATCGCGTGATCGACCGGTTTTCCCTTCCACACCTGAAATCTCGCTCACCTTTTGCCTGTTCAGTCTATTTTAATCATTCCTATGTAAGACTGGGCGGAATTGGTCACTTTATACTTTACTTTTAAGGGCGTACTGTGTAATTTTACAGCCCAGTAACCTTAATAGTTGTTTATGTACCAAGGGCGTAATGCAGATATCCCCGAGTTGTATAAACATTAATGCCAGTGGTGCATACGGAGTTTTATTTTCCACTTTGAATATGTAAGTAAATGTAAAAACCTTAATGTACTTTATAACACCTTAGAGCGTAAAGAACGGGTGTAATTATCATACACGTTCAGTATGATGGTGCATAATGAGCAGGCGTTCTCATTACGCCCCTTCTTGTGCTTCGTGCTTTATATACCTCGCATCACAGACAACAAAT
>CALNHX010012111.1:0-27343 GCA_940337035.1 Agriotes lineatus
CCCTGACAACTGAGTTTAATTCAGTGGTTTCTATAAGAACACCTGGAACACCAGTTAATATCCTGAAAATCCCTGACAACTGAGTTAATTCAGTGGTTTCTATAAGAACCTGGACACCAGTTAATTATCCTGAAAATATCCTACGCCGAAACCCGTTGGTCAAATAGCAATTAACGTAATGTCAAAATCCCAGCTCCCTTGTATTTTAAACACACGCCTTGCTATTCAAGCAGAATTAGAAGCGTCGAGCTACCTAAGTAGAATTTACCTGAATTAATCCTTGAGAATTGCAGCGGCCGTCTTGCTTGGGAACTCGGCGGACCGCATTGATAGCTTCGCCAAAGAGTTCACCTGCAGGTGCCGAGGATTGTTAACCTCAAAGTCACGCCGATTCGGAGTTTCGTTCTCAAGCGAAGCCCCGTCGTGCGGCGAATTCCTCGGAGTATTTCACCACCGAACTGTAGTTACACGTATAGGGTGAGAACCCGCGTTAGCAGTTTTAATTTGTTATTTATTTACAGAAACCAGAATCTGCAGCTCGGCGAAATTTGACAGACTGCGCTGTGCCGTTGCGCTCGTCCCGAAGAGCAACGAAGTAGCGGCCCGGCCGACCACGACGTCTCCGAACGTATCGCGCACGAGGTCCCGCCTGCGAGAACCAGGAACGCGCTACCGTCAGTAGAATCCGTCTTCGCGAGAACCAGGAAGCCGCGTTTTTAACGATCGTTAATTTCGAGCAATATCTCTCATTTAATTAATTACACCAATATTACTTATGTACGATAGTTATACAGAATAAATGTCATACAGGATACTCCGTTAGTGTGTTTCGCTTATTTATGGTATATCTGAGCTAACCAACAAACCCTATCTCCGAAATATGAGCTAACCCGTGGTAGATAATAGTACAACCCCTATAAGCAGGGGCGGATGTTACAGTAGTAGTAGTAGTGGTAGTGGTAGTGGTAGTGGTAGTACCAGTGGTAGTGGTAGTGGTAGTGGTAGTGGTAGTGCTGAGGTAGTGGTAGTGGTAGTGGTAGTGGTAGTGGTAGTGGTAGTGTAGTGGTAGTGGTAGTGGTAGTGGTAGTGGTAGTGGTAGTGAGTAGTGGTAGTGGTAGTGGTAGTGGTAGTGGTAGTGGTAGTGGTAGTGGCAGTGGGCAGTGGCAGTGGCAGTGGCAGTGGTAGTGGTAGTAGTAGTAGTAGTAGGCAGTAATTCGGATAACGTAATTTGTTAGTTCAGTGGATCAGGTAAATATGTTTGTTAATTGCTGAAAGGCTAGAAGCTTGTTGAGAAATGATTCAGGTGGTTAGGGTTGAGATAACTTGCGTGAGTAAGGGCAGGCCAAACCCTCTTGTGTTAGCAATTGCCGCCTATGCTAACCCAGACATTCAATGAACACAGCCGATGTTAAATACTGCATTAAATTAAATAGCATACAACCTTTGCATTTATAGACGATTTCAAGTTCAATGTCTTCGATTTACGCTATTTGCTGTTTTTCCTAATTCAGCGACACACTGACCTTTTTTCATTTGTAGACGCTGCGTATACAGGGTGATTCTAAAGGTATGGTCCAAACGTAAAGGTGTGATGTGGGATGCTACAAGAAGTAAACATGTTAATAAACCCAAGTCTTATTTCCAACCGTTATCTAGTTATAGAGATTTCTTTGTTTTATCATTGTTCTGTTAAATCAAGTCATTTAGGAATAAGTCAACAAACGCTAATTTTTTACGACAGAAAGTGTTTCAATAAAGTTGGTTGCAATAATTACAAAGTGTAAACTAATCGTTACATATTATTTTCTAAAATTAATTGAAATTAAGCATGGTGGAACGTACTTTGACCATCTTGCAGCTGGCATTGAAGGGTAGTTAGCTTAGGACCAGGTAGCACAGTGTACAGGGGGCTGAGGCACAAATTCATTATTGTCCTAGTCAGTCATCTGCTGACTGTGGCTATAGCACCTTCACTTGTATTGCTAGGTTAAGTAACAAATTCCGCTGATAATGCACAGGCCGGTTCCGGTGGCCAAACTGCTGACTGACCCTGCTGCTATGGGAGTCTGATACTAGTTGGTAGTTGACATGTCAGTGACAAGTTTCGGCTTCTGTAACATTATGGTTTGATTCGATGTCTTTACAATATTGATTGAATTGAATCAGCAGCGATTTGAATTGCCACAGTGCTGATGAGGATACTTCTCTTGTAGAATTATTACAAATAACTGCTTAACTGGTAGCTTTCTTCGCAATGAACATACAGGTATTGTTTGATTGACTGCTTCTACCTTTTGAAATAATTAATTGGATTGAAACTGCGGAATCTCGACTTATCCTCGTGTGTAAGATTGTTGATGTCATTCTTGCTTGGGTTTGTTCTTGCATAGTCCAATATCGTCGCATCGTTATTGCTTCATGTTTACAAATAATAACTATGCGCATTGGTAGATTGTTGATTGCTGACCGCGGTATTTATATTGCACTTTCGTTTTTGGTGTGCGGTAGGTGTTCAGGGTGGAGCTTGTAATTTGGACAATTCCAGGTTAAGTCTTAAGGGTGCAGGAATGTAAAAGTATGCAAACCAACGGTCTTTTGCAATCTCACACAAGAAATGTAGCAAAGACTTGGTTCCGTTGGTTAAGGATGGAATGCCAGAACGCCTTGTGCAGTCTCACACAAGGAATGTAATAAGACTTGCGTTCGTTCGGCAGGGGTTCGTGAACACAGAAAGAGATTTCTAACTACATTAGTTTATTGACTAGAAAGTTCCTATATCTATATACATAAAAATATGACGTAAGTCACAAGGGTTGAGTGTATTGTCCCAGTTCAACTTGCATTTCTACTTGCATGTTGCATTTCATAACAAACTGTAATATATCATTTATTCACCAAGTGAGTCAAGAGGTGCTGACTGCTCGTAAAGCATTTATATTTGCAGCCGGTAGTTACAAAATACACCCACAATTAATAATTATAAAAGTTAAAAATCATGTTTTTGTTTCTAAACAGTCGTTTTGTTTGTTAAAACGTTTTAGCTGGTTTACTGGCTGTATTTCTGTTTTCGATAATTCTCCGAATGCGGGCTTAAATTGTAGCTGTGTAGTTTTTACTTTAAAATCTTGATCTTGGCATTCAAACATTTGCTTGCTTCTCCTCTATGTGTTCATTTCTTACCGGCGTTTTCGTCGGCGTTTCTTGCTGCTATTTTTGAATTCCATTCACCAGTAGAAGCTGCTCTCTTCGTTTTTATAAGTATTTCTTGCTACTTTCCCTACCCCCAATTCACCGGTATGATCTGCCTTGGAATAATTGTAATAACTTACAATTATTTGTTCGCGGGCTACAATTTCCTTTTGATTATATCCCCGGAGGTTGTGAATCGGAACTTTGGATACTCCATGCACTTGGCAATCTTCTTGTAGATGAGAAGTTGCCATTTCTCCATTTTAGATAATGGCTGGATGTTAAACTTGCGTTGTAGCGTTCCAAAGTCGAGCTACTAAAAAAATAATAAATCTGAATGATCACAAGACCTGATAGTTAGGCAACTTAAAGTACTTAAGAGAAATACAGGTTACATAATCATTATCTGGTTCTTTTTGAATTCAAATAAAAGGGTAATTTATATATTTTCAAATTAATACTGAAATAGAAACCACTTCCTGTTTTGAGGCTTCATAGCGTCCAGCAGAAAATAAAATTAAGAGTTAAATCCCAGCTTAAAAGGATACAAAATAGGAAACTTTTCATCTGTAAGGTTATAATTGATATAATTCCACAGTACATTAAGAAATAATGATTTTTCAGGAAAATAGAATTTATTCATTGGGCAGTTCCTTAATAGAAAATCAGTTGCGAATTAACTGGTAGCTAAACAAATGGGGCGATCCGTAGATATCTTAATGGAAAATGCCTTTTGTTTAGCTTTTTGCTTCCCCTGTTATTCCTGCTATCTTTGAGCAACGGGACGTCATAATCCGGTGGGATAGAGTCACCTGGAGTTGCAATGAAACCTTTTTAGAGAGCCTAACAGAAAAGGGAAGACCATGTTAGACCAACGTTAATTCTTGTTAAAAACTCACCAGAAAAGCTGCTTCATTGGTTTGGCGATGTGGGTCGTTTTCCGTTAAATTGAGTCCAACTTGATGTGCAATGCAATAGTTCCTAGCATTATGGGGTCGCTTCCGTTTTTGTTAGGTTAGACCTAAAACCTTAGGAAAGCTATATAAACTGTTCCGTTCATTCATAACCCAAAATATGTCAAGTTACCAGTTTAAATGGGCATATAAAATTTAATCTACCGTCAATAACTTCACAATAATATTAAGAGAAGATTTAATTACCGTTGCAGTAACAACTTTAAAAACCAAGTTATATTTGTAAACGTCAAAAAATGGGTTTAATGTTATACTGCAGGTATCTGTCAAATAATGGGCATTTCTTATACTTTAGAAATGTGAATTAAGTTAGCCGGTAAGTCAATTAACAGCTTCCATTAAAGATATAAATAGGTTAAGAGGGTATAAAGCTCTTTAGATTTATCTTACTTAAAGGTGTTGCATTTCCGCAAAAGAAAGAAAACTTTTTTATGGAACTAATGGTTGATTAACCAATGTAAATCAAACTAATAAGAACTCTAATTCGATATTTCCGTTTAAAGTATCATATATAAACTACCATAGTAGATAACCCTTTATTATATTAAACTCACAATTGACCATTAACATGACCTATGAATTATATGATTGAATGTACTTAAATATTAAAACCTTTATGCGAAAGTGAAGTAAACAAAAATCCCACATTTATCATACCCATGTCGCAGCAGAGGATTGAGCTAGTCGGAGTTATGTGAGCCTTCTAAGGTAGGTTACAATAGTTGGTACAGCATATCCTTTATGTTGGGAGCTGTGATCGCTCTTTATTTTGCTGTTGAATCAGCTATTTTCGGTGTTGATAGTTGCTTCATCTTTTGATTTCCCACTTTTACTCACGGGTTTGCGTAGTCAAAAAATCTTTCGCAGCGGTTGTAGATTCTATTGGTCCAACTGTAGGTTGATGAGTGCTTGCGATGCTGCTCACTTTCTTGGCTAACTTATCTAATACTTGATTGTAACGAGTTTTGGTCTGATCGTAGCTCTTATTGATCAAATAAGTAATCCCCACAAAAATCTTATTCGTTTCTGAGGATTTCTTCATGTGGGCTCCTGATGTCCTTCTACTGGTCAGATATTTCGATGATTATTTTTTTTTGTAGCGATCTCAACCAATCACAAGGCTGGATTTATTTAAGTTATCTTTTGTTCGATAATACAAAATCGATTATACGAGGGTAACTTCACTAGGCCATGCAATATATAAATTTTGTCAATGATGTTTTCATGGAGATAACTTTCAGCTGGGTTAATACAAATAAATCGAGCTGCCGATAAAATATTTATTTGTTCCTATTTTTGCAATTTACTCAAAAAATAATCAAATCGAATACAAAGCGTGTCAGTTTGACAGAATAATCCTCCCGCTCCGCGGTCGTATTATTTAACCTGCCAAACTGGCACTCTTTTATTATTGTGCAACAAGTTAGTGACATATAACCCGATAATATCTAAATACTTATAGTATTACTACTGATTATATAGGTATTCATAGGACATTGTTCTACCAGGGCGTACGGATTATAACCAGGTCAAATCATATCGTTCTATTAGTCTTACATCTTTCTTACTAAAGACGGTTGAGAGACCTTGTGACAGAGAAATGCGGAATAGGGTGCTGGTTTTACACCCATTGCACCTGCACCAACACGCCTATATCTCAGGCAGATCTACTGAATCTGCGCTACATGCTGTAGAGAACCGGAGTGAGAGATCGCTAGACAAGACTTCCTTTCAAAGCATTAACTGTCTTACGCAGACACGATGTAGCACCCACTCTCTGTGAATGGATCTCCACTACTGTGCAATACAGTGGTGGACAGCCTTCTAAGCACACTCAATGTTTCTGGATTTTATACTACTGGATATACGGATGACATCGTCATCCTTATTACTGGCAAGTTCGAGGGCACGCTCTGTAACTTGATGCCGACGGCTCTTCGAATAACAGAAACATGATGTAATGAACAGTCACTCTCTGTCAACCCTTCAAAGACAGAAATGGTACTTTTAACAAAAAAAAGGAAAGTGGAACCTTTACGTATACCTCTCCTATTTAACACATTTCTCAGCTTTTCAGATGATGTCAAACGCGTGGGAGTTATTTTTGACGGCCAGTTAAATTGGGAGAAACATTTAAAAGTTATAACTGAAAAAAGCATGCAAGGCATTCTGGCAGTGTCGCCGCGCTTTAAGTAAATCCTGGAGACTTTCCCCTCGAATTACCTTGTGGTTGTATGCTGACCTGATTAGGCCCATGCTATGTTATGGAGCAATGGTGGCCCAGGGTCAGACAGGCTACGGCATCAAGTAAACTAGGACATGTGCAACGTCTTGCTTGTCGTAGTTCTACAGGGGCTATACGCTCAACCCCTACGGTCGCTTTAGGGGTAATCTTATGTCTTCCACCACTTGATTTTTGTGTGGAGGAAGTACCCGTAAGGACCGCCTTAAGGCTGCGTTACAGGGGGCTGTGACAAACAGCAGGCAAGGGAGGCAGGCATACCCGTATTCTGAATGAGGCCGTCGACAAGATTCCTTGTCGCGATGCTATAGTAGACTACATCTCTCTACAATATGCACTTTGCCGTACGAATACCGCAAAATACTACTTTGCCGTACGAATACCGCAAAGTGCAACTTTCTGATTAATAAATTGTACGGCAAAGTAGCTCTTTCAATGCTAGTGTACGAAAAACAATTTTATTTTTAAAAACAATGCCCTTGCTTCGATACGAATTTATCACAAAAGTGGGACAACTTGCATGTGCCCACAGGTAAAAGGTGTGGTTGCCTGCGAACCCAAATTTGCTTCTTCTTCGACTTCAACTATTTGCTTCACATACACCCCTTACGGGATCCATACTTGCAGGTCAATAAATCAGGATTGTACAGGTATACAGAGTGTTGCATTGGCGGACGCAACGTACGATATCCTATGCTAATTACAAAGCATTCAAACATTGGCTTTCCTAATTGTTTTACAGAAAAATCCATTTAGCTTCTTTAGAAGAAGGTGAATGATAAACCTAGTTGCAAAGGATCTATTAAAATAAAAATTCGGACATCAAATACAAAAATAAAATAAATTTACTCAAGCACCTTACATTGGATTTTTTTACATTTAAGGGGCATTTAGATAAGAGCGGGACAAATGTACCTATTTCATATAATTACTGGCAAAGTTTGATAATAAACATCTCCGGTCGGATGGACTTTGCATTTCAAATGTTACCATGCCATTTAAAAAACCTATATGGAATTTTTCTGTAAACTCATAAATAAGCCTCTCTATTTATAAGAAAAGTTGATTTTAATACTTTGCACTTATTGTCTCCATGCCAACTAAGAAATCCACCAAAATCGAACCGTGAATATTCTAGAATGTAGTTTTGGTAGCGGATCTTGCAACATGGAGTATATTTGAGGTGTCTGAAGTCTGAAGAATTATTCTTACGCCAAATCCTCGTCGTAGTAGTGTAGATCCGAATCCCCCAACTTGGATCCGGTCTAGTGCTACAGAGATTGTTGTAGTTCTTGTAACAAAATTTAATTATCACGTAATCTATGACAATATAATCGTACCACCATAAAAACACGAAAATACATTTAAAAATACAGAATTTTATAGTAGAAAAGAAGAATTTTTAACAAATATGGGCGCCTTTTTGGTCTGGTTTTCCAAAGTTAGGCCTCAGGGACAGGCGATGTTAACACTTTTGTTTGACCTTTTAAAGTGTCATACGCATCAATTAAAGTTAATCAACCGTTACCATAAAAGCAACCAGATCCTAAATCTGTTACTAATATTGATAATTGTGTCGAAGTTGATTTCGCAATATAATATGTATACGGAATATAAGAAAAACGTAAGTTAAAATTGTCTTCACTTTTTATTTTTGTAATTGTAATCACGAAAAAATCACCTTCCGAGATTTTTTCAGATCTTCACGTTTCAAGGTCCCTAGATAACGAAAAAGAGGTTTTCTCAATTCCGTCAGTCTGTCTGTCTGTTGGCAGTATAGCTCAAAAACTATTTGTCGGAGGAAGACGATATTTTGCATACATATTATATATCTACCTCGCATGAAACCGGTACAATTTAATACAAATATATACAGGGTGAGCACCTTACAAAATAAAATGTTTATTTTTGGGTTAATTTTGAAATAAAAAGAAGTAATAACTTTCACATAAGTCAGGTTTTACATTTGCCGAAAATAAGACTCAACCGATAAAGGATAATGTCACAACAGAGTAAAAATTTTTCAACCATAACACCGTGCTCTTCAAGACTTATCTGGAAGAGACTCGGTAGCGCAGATGAAATTTTGCTGTAGCTATATCCGCTGCGGAGATTCGGTTAGGATCGAGCATTCTGCAGAGCTGCAGATGCCGTGGGTTCAAACCACAGCGGGATACTTTTTTTTTATTTGAAAATGTATTTAATTTATTAGAAACGTGAAGATATTTGTACTCCTAATTTAATTTGATTTTTAAAATTATTTAGTCTCACAATGTTGACGGGGGAAGTTCTGGGTAAAGCCTTTTACAGATTTTTAAAGTAAATGTTACTTTTTAATGTTAAAAAAGTTCAATTTTAGAACAGCACATGACTATTAAAGTGTTGTGGAAAATTTTGGGAAAGAAGAATACCATTAAAGGTTCCCAAAAATGTTTGCAGACTGTACAACGAATTAGAATCTCCGAAGAGACCCGATGAAATTGACTTTAAAACAATTCATTTTATAAAATCCACTTTATGTATAAAACGTAAGGGTGTCTTTAAAGTTATTTTGTTTTGGACGTCGTGTGGATCTTCCAGAATACACGAGTATGTATACTTATCTAGTTGGTAAAAAATCGCTAAAGAGCTTTTCTCAGAACTTCCCTCGCAAATTGAAAGTTTTGAATAAAAAGTTGAAAATATCAAATGAAAAAAATATTTTTATTTTTTAAAGTGCACACCCTGTATATTTTGGGCCCCAAATATGACTATTTTCGTCAAGGGTAAAAATATGAAATATGCGCGAAATATTACTGTTATGTAATCAATAGCTTTGGACTGAAAGCAAAAATATGAACATTTTTCTCACCCAGTATATATTTGATCGGAAGTATATTGGGGTTCGTGACAGGCAAAGCTGAGCAATAATTAATTACTTTGTAATTAAATTACTAATTGAATTTCTTTCTGTTTATTTGGCTTGTAAGTGATTTACTTTTTAAAAATCGGTAATTTTACATGGTAATTGCCACTTTTGTTGAAAAGTACTTGGCAATTGGTCAGAACTTGGATGGGAGTTCCACGGCTGTATCTCTCGGCGCCTCGTGGTACGGCTATCACGGAAAAAAGTTGGTCCCGGCGGTCATACAACATCATGACAGTCGTTAGTGGGGTTGGAAGTCCTCATAACTGCACAGCGACGCCTATAATTGGCCTAACGGCTGTTGGCTGAGTGCGAAATAAATAAATAAATAAATAAATAACTTAAATAAATAAATTACTTCTTGAAAGTAATTGATTAGTACATTCAATCACTCAATTAATTTTGAGTAATTAAATTACTAAGTATGTAAATTACTTTTTTTCTATAGCAAATGTTAAAGTGTGCTTTAATCGACTCAAAATAAAAATTCAAGTTTTACTTTAACAGCAAGCATGGATAAAGTAGCACTTTAACATCAAGGGTAGATAATTGTAGTTTATTTATCTAGAACGAAAAGTGACATTTTAAAGGACGAGAAAGTAGTTTACGTCCGAGGCGTCAACCTTTAAAAACACTTTTCGTTCGTGGTGAATACAACGGTTTATTTCATACTGCAAGTTTAATGAATTTTAAATAAGGTTGTAAATCATTTCAAAATTCATGTCAACAACTGACGTATAATTTTAAAGTACTTGAACTTTAAAATTTCACTTTAAAGTACTAGGACTTTAATGTTCCATTTTTTGTACCATAAATAAGTTTTAAAGTACTTAAACTTTAAAATTTTACTTTAAAGTACTAGAACTTTAATGTTCCATTTGTTGTACCATAAATAATCCAAAAAATGTAATTTTTGACATCAGTATGAAATAAAATAATTTAATCTTCTAACTTTTATTTAAATTAAATATTACAGCTTATTTTCTTATGAAATTGTTCAAGTTTTTGCTAAAGAAAAAAATGTTGAATCATTAACGTGTCTCGACTTCGTCTCGACGTTAACCGATTCACTCGTGGATAAAATTTATCGTCTTGTATAGTAAATTACTATTAAAATATTTGCATTAACTGTGGTAATTAAAATTACTCGCTGTAATTAAATTACTACATTCTGGTAATTGAATCACTGCTTACTGACCTCGATTGGATATTATATTTCCAGAATGCAATAAATAGGATAAGGCCTTATTACGTTAGATGTTAATGTAAGTATATTTTTCTATGACTAGTCGCGCAACAGCTACTTTTCTGCAATATTTGCAATTCCAGCTACGTCTGTCCAAGCAAAGAGAAAATTATTTGGCGCAGGCGTGTGTGTTTAGATGGAATGTGCATAAATATGTTTTTTGCGTAGCAGTGTAGCTTACTAATAAAATTATTGTGTAAGAAGTGAAAGATATGTATGCGGTAAGTACTACAGGATACTGTACGGTAAAAATATAATTTATTCTTTTGGATAACAATTAACAACTAGCTGAATCAGAGGATATTGGTTCACAATAATTATTTAGTAATTTTAATTTGCTTGTTTCAAATGATATACCAGCACAGAGCTATCTAACTACTACTAAATACAAATATAAGACAACAATTTATATTGAAAGTAATTGAAAAAACAATTTTTTAGTGCAATTACAATTACTAAGTAATTGGTAATTAAATTACTATTTTATTTGTGTAATTGAAATTTCTGGTAATTAAATTACTTTACTGGACGGTAATTGGTAATTAGTAATTAATTGCCTTTAAAAGTAATTTTCCCCGGTGCCAGGTGGACATATAATCCGCATGTAAAAATGTCTTCCTCCATCAAATACTACTGGCTATATCGCCAAGAGATAGACAGACCGAATTGAGAAAACCTGCTTTTCGTTATCTAGGGACCCGGAAGCGTAAAGATCTGAAGAATTCTCGGAAGGTGATTTTTCGTGATTAAAATACTTTGTCCTTTATAAATATACCTATATTTAACGACTAAGTGCGTTGTCCACTTGTTAAAATACGCCCCATTAAAATGATATGAAGTTTGGAACGTGTATAAACGTAACATAACCTAGAATTTACAACATCATAATAATGTAATCACGTGATACTGAAATTTTATTATAAGAACTATTTTGTAGTAGTAGCAGTAGTTCGATCTAAATCTCCCAAATCAGAATCTGGCTTCAGTCCTCCAGAAATATTGTATTGTAGTAGTAGTAGTAGTAGTAGTGTAACGGTAGCTACCGTTTGAATCCGATTAATTCAATATTAAATAATATTTGCTGATTTAAACTTCGCCGACCTTTAGCGTTATCAAGAACCCGGCGTGTCCCAGCAAGATAAGATAGCGCCGACCGAAGTTCCGCGCAAACAAAGGTATGACGCGCGCCGTTTCTCCCCACCTAACAGCATTTCAAGACCTATAAAACCAGTTGCAGATTGTATTTCAAGAGAGATTCCCCAGAGATTTCCAAGAGATACCTGATTCTCCTCCAGCAAACACCTAGTCCCCGATCCTTCATCCTGCCCTGTCCAGAGAGTCCCTCCACCAAGCCGTCCTGAGGCTGAGTTTAATTCAATGGTTTCTATAAGAACACCTGGAACGCCAGTTAATTATCCTGAAAATCCCTGACAACTGAGTTTAATTCAGTGGTTTCTATAAGAACACCTGGAACACCAGTTAATTATCCTGAAAATCCCTGACAACTGAGTTTAATTCAGTGGTTTCTATAAGAACACCTGGAACACCAGTTAATTATCCTGAAAATATCCTACGCCGAAACCCGTTGGTCAAATAGCAATTAACGTAATGTCAAAATCCCAGCTCCCTTGTATTTTAAACACACGCCTTGCTATTCAAGCAGAATTAGAAGCGTCGAGCTACCTAAGTAGAATTTACCTGAATTAATCCTTGAGAATTGCAGCGGCCGTCTTGCTTGGGAACTCGGCGGACCGCATTGATAGCTTCGCCAAAGAGTTCACCTGCAGGTGCCGAGGATTGTTAACCTCAAAAGTCACGCCGATTCGGAGTTTCGTTCTTCAAGCGAAGCCCCGTCGTGCGGCGAATTCCTCGGAGTATTTCACCACCGAACTGTAGTTACACGTATAGGGTGAGAACCCGCGTTAGCAGTTTTAATTTGTTATTTGTTTACAGAAACCAGAATCTGCAGCTCGGCGAAATTTGACAGACTGCGCTGTGCCGTTGCGCTCGTCCCGAAGAGCAACGAAGTAGCGGCCCGGCCGACCACGACGTCTCCGAACGTATCGCGCACGAGGTCCCGCCTGCGAGAACCAGGAAGCCGCTACCGTCAGTAGAATCCGTCTTCGCGAGAACCAGGAAGCCGCGTTTTTATACGATCGTTAATTTCGAGCAATATACATCTCATTTAATTAATTACACCAATATTTACTTATGTACGATAGTTATACAGAATAAATGTCATACAGGATACTCCGTTAGTGTGTTTCGCTTATTTATGGTATATCTGAGCTAACCAACAAACCCTATCTCCGAAATATGAGCTAACCCGTGGTAGATAAATAGTACAACCCCTATAAGCAGGGGCGGATGTTACAGTAGTAGTAGTAGTGGTAGTGGTAGTGGTAGTGGTAGTACCAGTGGTAGTGGTAGTGGTAGTGGTAGTGGTAGTGCTAGTGGTAGTGGTAGTGGTAGTGGTAGTGGTAGTGGTAGTATTAGTGGTAGTGGTAGTGGTAGTGGTAGTGGTAGTGGTAGTTGTAGTGGTAGTAGTAGTGGTAGTGGTAGTGGTAGTGGTAGTGGTAGTGGTAGTGGTAGTGGCAGTGGCAGTGGCAGTGGCAGTGGCAGTGGTAGTGGTAGTAGTAGTAGTAGTAGGCAGTAATTCGGATAACGTAATTTGTTAGTTCAGTGGATCAGGTAAATATGTTTGTTAATTGCTGAAAGGCTAGAAGCTTGTTGAGAAAATGATTCAGGTGGTTAGGGTTGAGATAACTTGCGTGAGTAAGGGCAGGCCAAACCCTCTTGTGTTAGCAATTGCCGCCTATGCTAACCCAGACATTCAAATGAACACAGCCGATGTTAAATACTGCATTAAATTAAATAGCATACAACCTTTGCATTTATAGACGATTTCAAGTTCAATGTCTTCGATTTACGCTATTTTGCTGTTTTTCCTAATTCAGCGACACACTGACCTTTTTTCATTTGTAGACGCTGCGTATACAGGGTGATTCTAAAGGTATGGTCCAAACGTAAAGGTGTGATGTGGGATGCTACAAGAAGTAAAACATGTTAATAAACCCAAGTCTTATTTCCAACCGTTATCTAGTTATAGAGATTTCTTTGTTTTTATCATTGTTCTGTTAAATCAAGTCATTTAGGAAATAAGTCAAACAAACGCTAATTTTTTACGACAGAAAGTGTTTCAATAAAGTTGGTTGCAATAATTACAAAGTGTAAACTAATCGTTACATATTATTTTCTAAAATTAATTGAAATTAAGCATGGTGGAACGTACTTTGACCATCTTGCAGCTGGCATTGAAGGGTAGTTAGCTTAGGACCAGGTAGCACAGTGTACAGGGGGCTGAGGCACAAATTCATTATTGTCCTAGTCAGTCATCTGCTGACTGTGGCTATAGCACCTTCACTTGTATTGCTAGGTTAAGTAACAAATTCCGCTGATAATGCACAGGCCGGTTCCGGTGGCCAAACTGCTGACTGACCCTGCTGCTATGGGAGTCTGATACTAGTTGGTAGTTGACATGTCAGTGACAAGTTTCGGCTTCTGTAACATTATGGTTTGATTCGATGTCTTTACAATATTGATTGAATTGAATCAGCAGCGATTTGAATTGCCACAGTGCTGATGAGGATTACTTCTTCTTGTAGATTATTACAAATAACTGCTTAACTGGTAGCTTTCTTCGCAATGAACATACAGGTATTGTTTGATTGACTGCTTCTACCTTTTGAAATAATTAATTGGATTGAAACTGCGGAATCTCGACTTATCCTCGTGTGTAAGATTGTTGATGTCATTCTTGCTTGGGTTTGTTCTTGCATAGTCCAATATCGTCGCATCGTTATTGCTTCATGTTTACAAATAATCAGTGCTTTTTTTGTAAAATATGAGGTTCCGGTACTGTAAACTACCGGTGGTACCCCCCACCAAAAACGGGGAGGGGGGGGGGATTTAGACCACTTAAAACGATTTTTAACACTTTTTGACCCCTTTACAAGTAAATACAGGGTGGCTCATCAATAAGTGATGGTTATGAGTTATGATTATTTACTTAACTACTGAGACCGAGACGGGTGATGCCACGTGATGTGTATACAAGTGCGTGGCGTAGTTTGGGGAAGGGAGGGGTAGGATGCATGAATCAGCTGTCCACGCGCCGGTACAGTCTGCTCACAAACTAAGTAGACCTAGTTAAGACTCTACAGCCGAACCGTTCATCGTTCCACATCTACAAAACTCGCAATTCTTTTTTTTTCTGTTTATTTATTCTTTTTCTTTTTCTTAGAGGTGCCGGTACGGCGTACCGGTGCGTACCGGCAGAAAAAAAGCACTGCAAATAATAACTATGCGCATTGGTAGATTGTTGATTGCTGACCGCGGTATTTATATTGCACTTTCGTTTTTGGTGTGCGGTAGGTGTTCAGGGTGGAGCTTGTAATTTGGACAATTCCAGGTTAAGTCTTAAGGGTGCAGGAATGTAAAAGTATGCAAACCAACGGTCTTTTGCAATCTCACACAAGAAATGTAGCAAAGACTTGGTTCCGTTGGTTAAGGATGGAATGCCAGAACGCCTTGTGCAGTCTCACACAAGGAATGTAATAAGACTTGCGTTCGTTCGGCAGGGGTTCGTGAACACAGAAAGAGATTTCTAACTACATTAGTTTATTGACTAGAAAGTTCCTATATCTATATACATAAAAATATGACGTAAGTCACAAGGGTTGAGTGTATTGTCCCAGTTCAACTTGCATTTCTACTTGCATGTTGCATTTCATAACAAACTGTAATATATCATTTATTCACCAAGTGAGTCAAGAGGTGCTGACTGCTCGTAAAGCATTTATATTTGCAGCCGGTAGTTACAAAATACACCCACAATTAATAATTATAAAAGTTAAAAATCATGTTTTTGTTTCTAAACAGTCGTTTTGTTTGTTAAAACGTTTTAGCTGGTTTACTGGCTGTATTTCTGTTTTCGATAATTCTCCGAATGCGGGCTTAAATTGTAGCTGTGTAGTTTTTACTTTAAAATCTTGATCTTGGCATTCAAACATTTGCTTGCTTCTCCTCTATGTGTTCATTTCTTACCGGCGTTTTCGTCGGCGTTTCTTGCTGCTATTTTTGAATTCCATTCACCAGTAGAAGCTGCTCTCTTCGTTTTTATAAGTATTTCTTGCTACTTTCCCTACCCCCAATTCACCGGTATGATCTGCCTTGGAATAATTGTAATAACTTACAATTATTTGTTCGCGGGCTACAATTTCCTTTTGATTATATCCCCGGAGGTTGTGAATCGGAACTTTGGATACTCCATGCACTTGGCAATCTTCTTGTAGATGAGAAGTTGCCATTTCTCCATTTTAGATAATGGCTGGATGTTAAACTTGCGTTGTAGCGTTCCAAAGTCGAGCTACTAAAAAAATAATAAATCTGAATGATCACAAGACCTGATAGTTAGGCAACTTAAAGTACTTAAGAGAAATACAGGTTACATAATCATTATCTGGTTCTTTTTGAATTCAAATAAAAGGGTAATTTATATATTTTCAAATTAATACTGAAATAGAAACCACTTCCTGTTTTGAGGCTTCATAGCGTCCAGCAGAAAATAAAATTAAGAGTTAAATCCCAGCTTAAAAGGATACAAAATAGGAAACTTTTCATCTGTAAGGTTATAATTGATATAATTCCACAGTACATTAAGAAATAATGATTTTTCAGGAAAATAGAATTTATTCATTGGGCAGTTCCTTAATAGAAAATCAGTTGCGAATTAACTGGTAGCTAAACAAATGGGGCGATCCGTAGATATCTTAATGGAAAATGCCTTTTGTTTAGCTTTTTGCTTCCCCTGTTATTCCTGCTATCTTTGAGCAACGGGACGTCATAATCCGGTGGGATAGAGTCACCTGGAGTTGCAATGAAACCTTTTTAGAGAGCCTAACAGAAAAGGGAAGACCATGTTAGACCAACGTTAATTCTTGTTAAAAACTCACCAGAAAAGCTGCTTCATTGGTTTGGCGATGTGGGTCGTTTTCCGTTAAATTGAGTCCAACTTGATGTGCAATGCAATAGTTCCTAGCATTATGGGGTCGCTTCCGTTTTTGTTAGGTTAGACCTAAAACCTTAGGAAAGCTATATAAACTGTTCCGTTCATTCATAACCCAAAATATGTCAAGTTACCAGTTTAAATGGGCATATAAAATTTAATCTACCGTCAATAACTTCACAATAATATTAAGAGAAGATTTAATTACCGTTGCAGTAACAACTTTAAAAACCAAGTTATATTTGTAAACGTCAAAAAATGGGTTTAATGTTATACTGCAGGTATCTGTCAAATAATGGGCATTTCTTATACTTTAGAAATGTGAATTAAGTTAGCCGGTAAGTCAATTAACAGCTTCCATTAAAGATATAAATAGGTTAAGAGGGTATAAAGCTCTTTAGATTTATCTTACTTAAAGGTGTTGCATTTCCGCAAAAGAAAGAAAACTTTTTTATGGAACTAATGGTTGATTAACCAATGTAAATCAAACTAATAAGAACTCTAATTCGATATTTCCGTTTAAAGTATCATATATAAACTACCATAGTAGATAACCCTTTATTATATTAAACTCACAATTGACCATTAACATGACCTATGAATTATATGATTGAATGTACTTAAATATTAAAACCTTTATGCGAAAGTGAAGTAAACAAAAATCCCACATTTATCATACCCATGTCGCAGCAGAGGATTGAGCTAGTCGGAGTTATGTGAGCCTTCTAAGGTAGGTTACAATAGTTGGTACAGCATATCCTTTATGTTGGGAGCTGTGATCGCTCTTTATTTTGCTGTTGAATCAGCTATTTTCGGTGTTGATAGTTGCTTCATCTTTTGATTTCCCACTTTTACTCACGGGTTTGCGTAGTCAAAAAATCTTTCGCAGCGGTTGTAGATTCTATTGGTCCAACTGTAGGTTGATGAGTGCTTGCGATGCTGCTCACTTTCTTGGCTAACTTATCTAATACTTGATTGTAACGAGTTTTGGTCTGATCGTAGCTCTTATTGATCAAATAAGTAATCCCCACAAAAATCTTATTCGTTTCTGAGGATTTCTTCATGTGGGCTCCTGATGTCCTTCTACTGGTCAGATATTTCGATGATTATTTTTTTTTGTAGCGATCTCAACCAATCACAAGGCTGGATTTATTTAAGTTATCTTTTGTTCGATAATACAAAATCGATTATACGAGGGTAACTTCACTAGGCCATGCAATATATAAATTTTGTCAATGATGTTTTCATGGAGATAACTTTCAGCTGGGTTAATACAAATAAATCGAGCTGCCGATAAAATATTTATTTGTTCCTATTTTTGCAATTTACTCAAAAAATAATCAAATCGAATACAAAGCGTGTCAGTTTGACAGAATAATCCTCCCGCTCCGCGGTCGTATTATTTAACCTGCCAAACTGGCACTCTTTTATTATTGTGCAACAAGTTAGTGACATATAACCCGATAATATCTAAATACTTATAGTATTACTACTGATTATATAGGTATTCATAGGACATTGTTCTACCAGGGCGTACGGATTATAACCAGGTCAAATCATATCGTTCTATTAGTCTTACATCTTTCTTACTAAAGACGGTTGAGAGACCTTGTGACAGAGAAATGCGGAATAGGGTGCTGGTTTTACACCCATTGCACCTGCACCAACACGCCTATATCTCAGGCAGATCTACTGAATCTGCGCTACATGCTGTAGAGAACCGGAGTGAGAGATCGCTAGACAAGACTTCCTTTCAAAGCATTAACTGTCTTACGCAGACACGATGTAGCACCCACTCTCTGTGAATGGATCTCCACTACTGTGCAATACAGTGGTGGACAGCCTTCTAAGCACACTCAATGTTTCTGGATTTTATACTACTGGATATACGGATGACATCGTCATCCTTATTACTGGCAAGTTCGAGGGCACGCTCTGTAACTTGATGCCGACGGCTCTTCGAATAACAGAAACATGATGTAATGAACAGTCACTCTCTGTCAACCCTTCAAAGACAGAAATGGTACTTTTAACAAAAAAAAGGAAAGTGGAACCTTTACGTATACCTCTCCTATTTAACACATTTCTCAGCTTTTCAGATGATGTCAAACGCGTGGGAGTTATTTTTGACGGCCAGTTAAATTGGGAGAAACATTTAAAAGTTATAACTGAAAAAAGCATGCAAGGCATTCTGGCAGTGTCGCCGCGCTTTAAGTAAATCCTGGAGACTTTCCCCTCGAATTACCTTGTGGTTGTATGCTGACCTGATTAGGCCCATGCTATGTTATGGAGCAATGGTGGCCCAGGGTCAGACAGGCTACGGCATCAAGTAAACTAGGACATGTGCAACGTCTTGCTTGTCGTAGTTCTACAGGGGCTATACGCTCAACCCCTACGGTCGCTTTAGGGGTAATCTTATGTCTTCCACCACTTGATTTTTGTGTGGAGGAAGTACCCGTAAGGACCGCCTTAAGGCTGCGTTACAGGGGGCTGTGACAAACAGCAGGCAAGGGAGGCAGGCATACCCGTATTCTGAATGAGGCCGTCGACAAGATTCCTTGTCGCGATGCTATAGTAGACTACATCTCTCTACAATATGCATTCAATTGACAATTTAATATCTATAAAAATGCTGGGTTTACCCAGTATATGGATATATCCATCTTTACTGTGTTACGGATAGTTTGTAGCTTCCCCTGCATTAGAGAAAATTTGCTAGTTGAATTTTACTTTTAAGCTTTAGTAGGTGGCTTCAGTTGGAAATTTTGCATGCTTTAATGAAGATTTAACTAGTATCTTACTTTTAGGCATTTTTTTATAATTATTAGGTGGTTTCGCATGCAATTCCCCAAGTAATTAACTAAATTTGATCTTTTCATTTATTTTGCTCCAATTCTACATACATTCACGCTTAGTGGTTAGAGAACTTTATATGCATTTATTAACAACAATTTTCTGGCCTAACTTATTACAATTCCAGTGCTGTTATCTCTTGGGTGCAGTCCAATTTTTCAGCGGCTTTTTCTGGGCCCTTTTGCCAAAAATCTTTGGGGAGGTTCTTGATATCCTGGAATTTGTTGAACACATGATTGGTTTCTCACATTGTTTCCATTCAAAATTTCGTGCAAGCTGGTTGTGCCCTGGCAGTTTAGTGCTTCGAAACGCCCGTTAGTTTGGCTCCACTCCCCTTTGTTATATGTAGGATTAGTTTTGTTGGTTTACTTACGTCAGACGCCTCGGGGGATTTATTTCGGGCCAACGTTACCCTTGCACGTTCGCTCTGGCCACTTTTAAACTTTAGGTAAGCTGACGATTTCATAAGCGGGGGCTTACTTGGGAAATTTGTATGTTTTCAGCCAATTTTTGTTGGAAACCAATCTATCGCTGGAATCCAGCCATGTGCACCTGTAATCGACAAATTGCAATTGAATTTCGCAATCTATCCTCCTGGACTCTGCTGGAGGAATAAGAGTTGGCCCTACGCCTATCTGCAGTTCCCAATCTGCCTCCCTTGGCGTCGACGCAAGGCTACCTACGTCGCTCGAGCTGCTACTAGAAGTCGACGTCCTTGGTCCTCACCTTTCTGCTGCCCCAGTTTGGGTGTGTACTTCTGCAGGCGAAACACTCTTTTAGATATTATAAGAGCACGCTGTACCACTCGTCTCGTCATGTGTATTTTTTTAGGTTAGGCTAACCTTTCGCACAGTTAATCTTAGGGCATGCTATGTAAATCGTCGCCCTTGTGCATTTATTTTCTGGTTAAACGAACCATTCGTACAGATAGTACAAGGACAGGATATACTCAAGCCTCATTTTAGGGGTTTACTTTTAGATTCAAGTTAGGGTTAGCTGCAGTAATTGTGCTGCCACTTATTGAAAGCTGCTGTTTACAGTTATTTCGGATACCTGAAGTAGGTCGACCTTGATTCCGGATGCCGGTACAGTGGTGCTTAAGTTTAACCTTCCTCGCTGCGTCACAGCGCTATTTCCTACAAAACAGAGTAACATAGTACTTGAAGCTTTGGAAGAATTATAGTAAGATTTTTGCACTTACCTGTAGCGCGTTTTAGCTGTGCTTGACGGCCAAGCCGCGGCATTTTTGCCCCTTTCTATCGGAGTTCGTTTTCCGCCATTTGCAGTTTGAAATCACAACACAAATTTTAAGTAACTTTTCGGCTGTGGTTGGCGACCCGATCTCGGTAGCCTTTTGCTCGAATTCGAGCTTCCGTGATTTGATTACGCAACTTTACGTTAAACAATATTGTTAAGAGCATATTCAAGTAGTTGTTTTAGCGTTCATGAATATCCTGATTTTTTTACATTAAGCAACTCCTTCGATATCGTATGGCCATACCTTCGGACGGGGTCTTCGCAAATTAGAAATTTTAAGTATCGTCTTAATGCCATTTCATTTGGAGCTAAACGTTAGCTAGATACTTGCATTGCTCTGTTTTGCCGCGCCCCGCCTTACAGGGTGCGTGCAAAGTAGTGGTGCCTACCTTCTACAGTCTTGCCGATACATGTCGAGTACATTTTAATTGCTTATGCAGCTCCCCTTTAATTTATAGCTTTAGATTTAGTATTACCCGTTTTGATCTATATTTTTTATTGCTTATGCAGCGAGCATTTTTTTAAAACGTGTTTGATGCCACTGCCTGCCTTGTCTTATATATTTATTATTGCATGTGTATGTGTCATTGTACTTGCCTAACTGTTGCCGCTTGCACTATAGTACCAAATATTTAAATAAATGCTCTGATAGGTTATTGGTATTTGCTGATTGTTTTGCTGAATTTATCTCATACCTTGAGGAGGTGCGACTCAAGAATTAGTCGTGGGTATCCTATCCGGACACTGCACGCGAAACCAACATATGCACAGAATGGGACTGGTGAACATCCTAAACTGTCGCGGATGCAACGATGATTATGAGACAGCAGAACACGTTTTGTGCCACTGTCCACCTCTCGTAAGAGTCAGGGGATCCATGTTGGGGACTTCTGGCCCGATATCGTCAGAATCAGCATCATTCCAGTTGTGGTCGTCCTTAAGTACATTAAAAGAATTGGATAGCTTGAATGATACCCAACTTGGAGAGCTGCTGGGAGGTAGCACAATGGGCCCACTTAATGCGGCCTAAGTGCGTGTGAGGTAACTCACCTTCCATATATAATCCAGAATCTAAGTCATTGTTTTATTGTTGCTATTGCATCATCGAAGTCTTCGTTAAATAAATGAAATGCAATTTGTTACCTTTCGAGAGATTAAAAAAACTGATCCTCAGACGGCTGTGGAAATTCAAACGTATGAATAATATATTGGTGGCACTGTACATCTATGTCAAATTCCAGGTTAGCAGATTAGGTTTTGAGTCAGTTCTGACACAGACTGACGGAAAACCTAACATGATTAAGAATTGCTTCGTTTGCAATAAAGTGGGTGAAAATAATTACAAAGTGTAAACTAAATGTTACATATTGTTTCCTAAAATTAACGCAAATCAAGTATGGTCGAATGTAGCTTGAACAGAGGCCTATGAGAAACGATTTATAGGAATAATGTGCTTTTTGAAAGGCATGTTAGACTCAACTGCCACTATTTATGCAAACAAAACAAAAGCTCTATTGACTACAAAAGTGTCTTGATTATTCAAGTGATGTAACCTACTTGCTAAGGAGTCCTATTAAAGAATATCTACTTCATAATTTTATTAAAAACGCAATTCCCCTTTGCTTCGAAGAATAGCTTGCGAATGAAAATGTATATATCGTGCTTTATACCTGAGGCTATTAATTAATATAATTGCATAAATGGGCGTTTGTATGTAAACACCACAATTATTTCCCTTAAGTGTACCTTATTATGTGCGCTAGTTTTAAACTTGTTTATATATGCTGCATGATTTCTCGAGACGGCATCTTTTTTGTGATTTCTTGACTAATGATATTTTGTCTTTTGTATTTAAACTTAATTGCCATAACATGTTTGGCTGCGTTTAAGATGCATGTATAAACTAATGAGATTCTATGGGCAGTGCTATCAATATACAACGTCTGACCGGAAATCTCCAAGACAGTAATTACTTGAATATTATTACAATCCGTTCATTTGGCTTAAAACGTCTGTCTCAAACACCAATCGTAAAAACCCGTATATGTCTACTTGCTCTTCGTCACACCCTTTGACAGCTTGAATGCTCCAGCGTGAAAGATGCTGAAAGCTTTTCTCTAAAACGTTCAATTTTTCCAATATTTACTTTATGAATGAGTAATCGTCTTTATTTTTCAACAGTCCTTAAGTCCAATTCATTTTGTAATGGTAAATTTCCAGTTTCAATTTGGTTTTGCATTGTTAGCTCAGCTGCATTTTTCATATTTTTTTTGTATACTTGTCTAGTAGCCACTATCTATCAGGTTAGCAACGACTCTCCTAGCGCGCTCGACCGTGATGTATTAGCTCGGACATAAACGCTTAGCTACCGGTCTAATGTCGTAGATAGCTATTAAACTTCGTTCTTGCTATTATAGTCAGAAATCATAGACCATAAATTCAAGCATGGGGTGTGCATTCCAAGATATACTTATAAAAGAAAATGTACACTATTTAGAACGACCTGCGGATTTAAATGTTTCCGATTGCAAAAACCCAGAGAAAATTTTGCGTACATCGCCTTTACAAGCTTGTTTTGAATATATCCCAACTAGTGGAAAGCTTATTCTTTCTAGATTCAGATGATGTCAAATTAATTTTGAAATTATTTAAATTGTGTAAGCAAAGCGTACCAGGAAAACTCGGTATAAATTACTGCATCGAGGAAGAAAGTTTTAGTGAATGAATTATCTGTATTGATTTATTATTGTAAAAAATGTGATTTACTTTCGTTACGTGTTTTGAATTATAAGCATGTCACGCCTTGCCGATCACTTATTTGCACCACGTAGCCCAGGGCATAAAGGGATTACGTCAGGAAAAATTAAAGAAAAGCTTAACTTTAGCCAAAAGTTAGACCACTACAAGAGATTGTCAGGTCCGTTTGGCAGCTTACAGTAATATAATTAACCATTTAAGCCTTTAGAACAGCCGGTCTGTACTTTAAACCCGTCTTTGGCTATTTAACTTTTCATCGCAGATGTTAGTAGTATTGAATTCGAACACCCTGTAGCATAGTGTAGTTGCCCTGAGTTGGTAACATTTTGGGCCACCCTTTGAACGCCGATCCTTGCACTTGGCTGTCTGGGTTTAGTTCCGCAGCACTAGTTTCAGGCGAGTTAAAAATGCCGCCTGTGGGAGCAACTGCGAGGGCCTCTAGTTTTCTCTATCGCTCCAACATTATTTTGTTTTACCCGGCGAGCGTTCCGCTTTGCGATTGGCTACAGGGGTTGGCTTGATGACGCTTCTTTTTAGCGCGCGTTTTTTAACGGTCGAGATTCAGGGAGTCGATCCCAGGCCGCCGATCTAAGCGGTGGTGTGTTGCCGCGCGAGCGTCTCCTCGCGATTTCGCGTGGGGGCGCTTGCTTTTGATAACGTGCTGTTGTCGCGAAAGGTGTTTGAATGCCGTATTTTCCTGCAGTCAATCTGTGACGAGAGGATCGTTGTGACACAAGGAAGTTAAGTGGTGTCGTGCTTTTTCACCGTTGTTGTGTGGGTGCTTACGTACATGGATGGCCGATAGTTCTGCTTCATTAACGTAGGGCCGAGGTTGGCCCATTCCTCCCAATAAAAAGGGGATCAAACTCGCAGGACTCCTGGTTTCGTAGGCCTCACTGTCGCTTTGTCCCACAAGGGAACGTGTTCCAGTTGTCGCCTTCCTGGGCGAATTCTTGTGGGTCTGCCGAGGTATGGCGTAACGGCGCGGCGGCTAGCGGCTCATCAACTGCAACGACGTACCGCGGAGGCGTGAGAGTCGAGCGGCACCTGAGGCTAATGCACCAACGTAGCAAGGTCTGAATTACGTCCGCCTCGGAACAAGCAAAACGAAGAGACCGAAGACTTGTACAGCTGTGCGATATGAATTCCCAGCTAGCAAAGAAAGGCCTCTTCCCGGCCCCACGAGATTATGCAAAACTGGCGGCACCGACGCCACGCTCTCGAACAAACGCCTGAATTCCCAGTTTTCGCGCTGTCTGCGACGTGCAGCTGTAGCCAATGAGATCGCAGTCTGCTTCACGTGACAACGGCGAGGCAAGCCGCGGACGAGAGAGAGCGACTGAAGCTTAAATTATTCAATTCAATTATTCATCTCGCTTGATCCCATTGAGTATGTTTTGAAATTGATGTAAACGGGACGAAACAAAGTGCAGCTGCGACGAAAACAACTAGAGCCCCGAGCGATGCGGAGTTACATGCGTGTCAACTTTAGAATTTTAAATGCAAATCGCTGAAATACTATACGAGCCAATGTTACATTTACCGGCGACTGCAGTGCACAATTCTTCAAGTTGACATCTTGACCATTAGGTGGCGCATTTGTAGCGCATTGAAATCGTTATATCGACCCATTTATTGGGCGGATTTTATGTCACAAGACCTTCCGGTGATCACTATTGGTTTGTTATGAAGTAAGGCGACATTCGTTTATCGATTTTTGGAGAACAGTTGAACCGATTTCGGTGTTGGGCCTTTTTGCCGTGAGCGTCCATTTTGGATGGCGTCCTAAGTACTTCATTTTTGTGCCGAAAATCTCCAGACGTTTTGCCAATTCGCAACTTATTGCTGATGCAAGTGAATTCCCCTTGATGTCTGGTAAATAGCCTTTTGTTTCCTTAAGTGTGGTTCTAATTAAGAACTTTTTCATAGGAGATTTTTCCCGGTACAATTTTTTACGTTGAATGGCGAGCTCAAATTCCTCTAAATTTTCCATGGGCGAATCGCCCGTGCAAACGCTGGGGATCGCTGGCTTCAAGTGATACCGTATCAGGCCCAACCTCCTGGTTCCCACCGTGCTGTATTCTGGGCCCTGTTGGGAATTCACCGTCCAGGTTGGAATGTTTTGGGGAAGGCTCTCTGCTGCATCTGAAGATGTGCTGCCTCATCATGGCTCCGACAAAATAAGGTGCTGTAATTATATTATTGTACTCGTCCGGAGATGCCCCTTTTGCTCTAGAGTTCCGGAGTGCAGCCGATTTGTTTTGGTATCGTGCACCTCGTAGGAGCTGCATTGTTCGGGGACTTTAGATAGGAAATTTACCTGCGAGTGTAATTCCATTTAGTGTATTTATTTAGTATTGGTTTATTCAATGTCACTAGCATTTAAATATTTTTTTGCTACGGCCAGGCTCATGGAGCTTTAAGTAACCAATGTTACGGAAGTTAATCTAAACTAGATTTTGCTTGAGTTGACCTGTTCAACAGTTTTTAGCCATTTCAATTTCATTGTAGTTAAAATGTAATTTGACTTTATGGAAGGATCCATTCTTGCTTAATTTGACACGATCAATTAATATTTAACGTTTAAATGTTCTTTATGGTGCTACTGTGACTTGAACGTAGTTAATAGTGTCACACGTTCGGCACATTTACCGGCCTATTTGGCTACTGGAAGCGCCACTTATACAGATCTGTATAAAGGGTAACTCACCAGGTTTAGAACGCGCTCAACAATGGAGCAGCGAATGCAGGTGCTCATTTACTTAGCGTGTACTATAACGCGCAGTTTAGGGACGTATTTACTTGTCTTGTACAAACCTATTCATTGATGTTTAGTAAATTCAATTAATTTAATTAAAAATTGGGGGTCCTAATTAAAGCCAAAATTTTCATTATCATTTATCATGTATTTTAAATAACTCGAGCTGAATACTTTTATTTGACCTTATTGCATATTTGTAATTAACCCAAATGTACAGGCTGCTTCAAATAGTGTGGTAACACTGAGGTTATTATATATAGGTTATTATATATAGTAGTATAGTATAGTAGTAGCAGTAGTATAGTAGTATAGTAATGCTTTCTGGCTTTTATTTACTGCTGCATCGAATCTCTGTTTTTCTTTATTGAGCTATTTAGGTTTGCCGTTACACGTTTCATCTGGGAGTAATAAAACTGAAGCTAGACAACGGCGTGGCGCCCTTTCCGGATCCTGCAACATCAGGTAATTCGTTCTTAGTAACCCACCCCCATCTTCGGCTAAGAGGCCGCGAGCGTACACTCCCAAGCTCCACCTTTTTGGTGACAGAGACACATTTAGCAGGTATTAGCGCAGGGGAACATTGTGTCATTGTAGTAAATAGTTTTGTTGTATTGAATATAGCAAGGGGGTAACAACAAATAGCTGATGTACTATACGAGAAAATATTACTGAAAAGGAACCTATAATATACAGGCAAACTCGTCATTTTTGGTGCCAAAACTACTGCAACAGGTGGCATATCGGTAAAATATAAAAATGGCCTGACAACTTTGCTATCTCGGAAAAGCTGTCGGCTGCCCCTTTTTCCTGCCCGATCTTTAATCAACGTCGCAGAGGACTCCCTACGAGCTGCTGGATGAGCTGCTTATCTAGTACTCTACAGAGCAGCTCGCGCTCTTGATAGTCAATACCGGCCAACTAACATTTAACTTCTTACTTCAGTTAATTAATTTATCTAATCCTTGTTCACGCGTTATCATTAACTTAAAATATAATGTTTGTTTTGTATTCTACTTATAATATTATTAACAATTTCCCATTTACAATATTGTTTATAATTTCACATTTATTTGTTTGTTTGTTTGTTATGGG
>CALNHX010012112.1:0-27340 GCA_940337035.1 Agriotes lineatus
CATTATGCTAATATATAAAACAACACTAAGAGCTATCTTGACATATGCGTGCCCTGTATGGAGAAGTGCATCTAACACACACTACAGAAAATTACAAGTTCTACAAAACAAAGCTGCTCGAATTTCAGTGAATGCGCCGTGGTTTGTGCAGAATGACCAAATTCACGAAGAACTAAATTTACCGCCACTACTCAATCACATAAATAAACAGTGCAACAAATAATTCTTTGATAATATAAGTGCATGGAACAGTGCAGTGACGTATAACGTTGGTCAAAAAGGTAACATCAAAGACTAAAACGTAGACTCCCATAGAACTTATTACAATAAATACATAACTTTCATTAACAAGCAAAATTATATTCATTAAATCGAATAAATGTACAATGTAATATATGAGGAATCTAACCCTCACTATGTTAGTATAGGTTAATAATTAAGACTCACAACCGAATCATTTATAGCAAAATGAATGCTAAGCTGATTACATTATTATTTAAAAAATCGAAATATAATGTTACACGGTACGTTACATATTAGAGTTAGCAAAGAATAACTCAACGGAATTTAGAAAAACATAAAATTACCGAAGTAAAATGCAATTGTTCGAATTAATGTGACTAAAAGTGGTACACACTTCTAAAGCAGTGCTTTGTACTCGTATAATAGGAACATAAAGTAATATACGGAGTTTCGCTACATACACACTCTTCTAATCAAATTTCAGACAACTTCTTTTCAAAGTTATCCCTTAGAGAGTAGGCATTATGTAGAAACAAATTCTTACTACAAATGTTTTTAGATGGCTGATTAAACATTCATTAGAAATTTCATTTTGAAACTTACCCATTATAATATCTCATTTACGTTACAGATGTTAGAATATCAGACAACAAATCCAATATTTTTAATATCTAGTTAGTCGACTATTCCTTAATCAAATAGAAAAATGTTTTAACATTACATATAAAAATATTTTTGTGCTATAAATTTGAACTTTCGATTTGGCAATTAAGTTAAATAACATAGTAAAAATGAGGTGTAGTCGCCACACGAATTTCTTTTACTGCTTGTAAAAATGTAATTTAGTGATGTTTTCAATACACTACTCCTTACGAAAAAAAATGTTTGATAAAAGTTATACAGAATTATGTAATATATGATAGGGTTTTAAACATATATTTCCATCATTCATTTTGGAAATTTTCAAAAACTTCTTGCAAAAAAACTTTTAGAACAAAACGTGTAGATAATTGCATAGCATTGCATGATCATGTTCTATACAATTTTATATGTAGTAAACAATTATTAAAAAAATCCGGAAAACCGAAAAAAACTAAGATGAAAGTACCACTTCCGGTGGCCCAATTTTAAACAAAACCCCTGGGATCTCGGAATTTATATTTAAAACAATGATATACATTTTTAGGCCGATCAATTAAACCGTCTGGGCTGTAGAGAGAACACAGGCTGATACACAGGCATCACTTCAAAAACCACTTTTTCTGAATTGGAAGACACGAAAACGGATTTCCGAAAAATCTCGAGTTCAACGTAAAAGAAAGTAAAAAGCCAACCGTAGCATTCTTATATTAAATTCCGCAGACATCCGCGATCACGATATACCTATTTCAATCTACTGCTGGATGTAGGCTTTTTCCATTTCATACCATTTTCATCTATTGTGAGCTTTTCTCATCCTCTGAGTTCTTCTCTTCGAGCCACATGTCCAGCGCACCTCAACTTCAACTCAACCACCCGCTTCATTACATCTGTAATTTCGGTTTGTTCTCGTATCCATTTGTTACATGATTTGCGATCAGGTAATTTGGTGCCTAGTATTCTCCGTTCGTAAGTTCTTTGTGCTCTGACTAATTTTTGAGCGTGTTTTTTACTTCCCTCGTCTGAAAGACGAAGGAAGTATTGTAATCGCAAAAAACTCACCATCCGAGATTTATTCAGATCTTCACGTTTCAGGGTCCCTAGATAACGAAAAACAGGTTTTCTCAATTCCATCTCTCTGCCTGTCTGTCTGTCTGTCTGTCTGTCTGTTGGCGGTATAACTCAAAAACTATTTGTCGGAGGAAGATGATATTATGCATACATTATATATATACATGGCATTAAACCGTCAAAATTTCAGACAAATATATACAAAGTGAGCACCTTAAGAAAATTAAATTTTGTTTATTTTTGTGTTAATTTTGAAATAGCAGAAAGTCGTTATTTTCACACAGGTCAGGCTTTACACTTGCCGAAAATAGGACTTAACAGATACAGGATAATGTCACAAAAGAGTCGAAACGTTTCAATAATAAGACCGTTCTATTCAAGAGAAGAGCGCGCCGCACTCGTTCCAATGTCTCGATGGCGCAGACGAAAAGTCTATGTGGTTACAATCTGCTTCACAGATGCGGCGGAGTTCAAATCCCCCAGCGGGTTACATTTTATTTGAAAATATATTTAATGTATTAGAAACGTGAAGATATTTTTACTACTAACTTAATTTGATTTTTAAAATTATTTAGTGTCACAATGTCCACTAGGGAAGTTCTGGGTAAATCTTTTACAGATTTTTTTGTAAGACTCCATGTCAAACCCATAGATGAGCATTGATTATACAATTTTATTTTTAGAGTATGTTTAATCTAAAAGACACCACTGATAGTTTGGGCTATTTTGGGTCCAGGTAGAAGGGCGGGGGCACACAGGAGCCAAGCCGGCAAGTGCCCATACACACACACACACACACAAGTGCGGGCAGTTACCAATTCACATCTGTCGTAACAAGTTGTGTTCAATATTATTTGGTTAAGTTTGTTGTGAATAAATAACATTAAAATCAGCAAGATTTTTATTGGTGCTTCAATTAAATAATACGAAAAATTAAAAAGCGAAATCCTACAGAATATTAGGTATTCTTGATGTAAACGTGTTGTTTAACTTTCTCAGTGCTTTACCAACACATTTCTTCACTCATGTTCTCTTTTCCTATGGTGATCTTCTGTCCTAAGAATACAGTGTGTCCAAGATAAGGTAGACCCCGGATCTCCGTAATAGTAAAAGATACAAATTTAATTAAATGGGAAAACAGTTGCGGAATTAAAAGACTAACAAAATAACTCCTAGAAATCCTTTGTACGCTTTTTCGTTTTTGAGTTTTCTTAAAAAACTGAACTTTTGGATATTCAATTTCATTTCTTGTTCTGGCGTTAATATTAAAATTAGAGCGAAACGGATTAAACTTCTTTATAACAACTTTTTATGGAATCAAATATTACGTTATCATTTCTTTATTCGATTTTCGTCTCCAAGCAACCATCATCAATACATTTTTGAATATGGACCTGTGTCCTAGAGTATTTCATAGATTGTTTCAGCTTTGTAATTGAAAGAAAAAATGATGAGCCACAATGGACGTTTCTTATTTCGAATTTTAATTATTGTTTGTAAGTAAGAAAAATCATTAATAAATCAATTAATTACTATTAAAAATTGTTGTTTTCCAAGATCATATATGATTGTTAAGGATTAAAAAAATGCAGTGTGGCTCATTACTTCTTTCTTTAAATTATAAGAGCTGACACAACATATGAAAAATGCTCTAGGACACAAGTCCGTAGCCAAAAATTTCTTGATGATGATGAAAAAAGACTCGAAACGTAATTAAACCATAACGTGTAGTACATTGTTTAATTCAGAATCGAAAGGGCTTCTAATATTTGACATCAGGAAATAAAGACCGTATTTAAAAAAAGAAAATTGATGATGGTTGCAAACTGATAAGGCAATGTTTAAGTCCATTAAAAGTTGCCATAAAGAAGTTTTATCAGTTTCGCCCTAACTTTAATATTAACGCCAGAATTAGAACTAAAAAGTCGATTTTCCCAAACTCAAAAAACGAAAAATCATACCAAGGATCACTAGGCGTTATTTTTTTAGTTTTTTAATTGAGCAGCTTAATATTAACGAGATCACTATACTGGCTCCTCCTTTAATTTTCTTTTTAATAATCGATAAAAGCGATATGAAGGTTTAATACTCTCATTGCATTTTTCTATAGACTTTGACTGTACCTATATATAGGTCATCATTGTACTGTAACCCGAGCGAAATTCGGCTTAATCACTAAATTTTAAACCGTCTCTGTATCTAGTTACCGCATGTACCTAGTACCTACCTGCAGACAATTTGTATATCTTCCTTTTTATGGACAAAGATAACTTTCGCTTCTATCTATAATTCTGGGATTTGTCTCGTCTCGTCATATTTTAAAAAAATTCCTTAGTTTAATTAATTTTGGCCCTTGTTGTTTTAACATTTCAGCGATTATACATATATCTGTCCTGGCAGCCATATTGAGTAGAATAGCAGGGTTTTATCATTAAAATTTCTATTTCCTACAATAGTATCCACTGTTTTTCAAAAATGTGACTGTCAATTAGCTAAAACAAATATAAGTTAGAAAGAATCATAGTTATTAATTTATTTTACATGAAAAGCTATAACCAATACAATTTAGTTGTACATTTGTTGGTTGCAGGTTTAATTCAATTTGGTTAAAGATGATAAAATTTTGTACTAAGTTATTTTATTAGTCAGGTTTTCTATATAAAAGAAAAATGATTAGAAAAGATACAACATTAATTTATTTCTTACATATTTGTTGTATAAAAGGATTAATGCCACATTTGAGAACTAGATAATCTAAAAATATGGGATGTTAGTTAAAACGTCATAATGGTTGATAAGTAGGAATCTGCAATGGTGATATTTGAATTGTATTCGTATCCAACGTTTTGGCAGGTATTATCAAAAATAATAAGAATAAAATGTGTGTTGAAATTTTTTAATGAGAATGAGACCAACTTACATTAAAGCTAATTATATAAAAATTCAATTTAAATAATAATAAATACTGGCATGTGCCCAGAAGAAGTGTTTTAACAATAAATGTCGTCATAAGAAGAATTTGGTGTAAGAAAATAAAAACGTTGAGCTTGAAGCATAACCAGCAAGAGTTGCTGACGACGGTATGAGCAAGCAGTCGGAGGTAGGAGATGCAAAGCCCATTTTTCTAAATAAAAAAAAAGGAATTGAGTTCGAAGAAAGAAAAGTCCAGAATGTAAGTGATTATTCAACACTATAATGAACGAACCAATAAAGATTGTTATATGTTAAAAACGGCCAATCAAAATTCACTGTATTTGAAAACACCTAATGTCGCAGTGTTTTCACGCGAGCCCGATTGGTTTCAATAATCAAACCATACAGTTTAAAACAGCTTTTCCATATTGACGCTTCGTATCTCGTACACACTTTTACAGTTTACAACACACGTTTTAGGCCAGTAATTTAAAACGTCGTAGGCCGCAAAAAATTGCACAGTTCTGATTTCTTTGGATGTTGTTACGATAGATACCAATAGTGTTAAACCAAGTTTGCAGCTTCGAAAGACCTGTGCTAACTGCATGGTGCTCGAAAAGCCTTTTTTTTTATTTTTTTTTCAGTTTTTGGCTTATTACTTCTAAAAGGTGCGTCCTGCAGAAAAAGTCGCTCTGTACACTTTTAAAGTAAATAATTTTTTTTACAATTTGAGTGTAACAGCAGCTTCGTAGATCTAACAGGTCACGAGATAGAGAGCTTCAAAAGTTGGATATTTTTCCCAAAAAGTTAGAAATTGTAGTTTTAGCCGTCTTCCGAGCAGAATATAGGTTAAAATACTCATCCTGCGAGGAAAGTAATAGAAAATTAAGTTGTAGAGCAGTTACTTAGCTTCAATATAAGTATAAGCGGAACCCTATAGAACCAATAGTTCCCTTGTTATCAGGAAAAAACGAAAAATTAAGGAAATCGTATTTTTCAAGAAATGGAACTTCTGTTATTAATATTGCACAGTTACCTATAGAATGTTATAAAAATGACATTACATTTATAAATTTGATTTATTGTTATATACAGTGTCCACCTAAAAGTCGGATAATATGAGATAAAAATTATTTTTGATTTTTCAAAAAAACGTTTTACGTCAATAATTTGTGCTTGTCTAAACACCTGTTCAGCCCCTATCATATATACCTACTTATTTAGAAAATGGAGTTTTTCGAAATTGTCAAAATCCGAAAAGTGCTATGTTTCGGAAATTAAGTAATATTTCAATGAGCTTTTTTTAGAGTGTGTTATTTTTAGCTAACTGAACAATCTCAAGACCAGAAAACCTCTAATTCTTTTCAACTTTAGCTAAAAATTAACTTTTAATTTTTTTTAATATTTTTCAAAAAATTTCACATATGAAGACTTATTATTAAAATTAAAATTTCTTTTATGTGAAGACTTTAAAAATTTATAATAAAAAATAATATAAAATGTTAATTAGTTCTTTAGATTTTTTATTATTTACCGAATAGTAGTATGTTTGCATAATTTTTACGTTTTTGATGCAACGCGCTTTTTAGAAGAAATATTTTTCAATTCTAATTAATCTCTATTTAAATGCCTTCAAGAAATTCTAATCTAGCCCTGTTAATGAATTCTCAATCTCAATCTCAATGGTCTTCTTCTACAGTCCATTTCTGAACATTGGCCTGTTCTGTGCTACTTTTGTTCAATTTAATCCTGCTATCAGTTTCAGATCATTTGTCCAGCGTGATGGTGGTCGTCCTCTTCCACGTTTTGCAGTATATGGTCTCCAATGTAAGATCGCATTAGTCCATCTGCCGTCCTTGCATCTAGCTACATGGCCGGCGTAGTTCCATTTTAGTTCAGCAATGGTTTCAATTACATTTTTGATCTTAGTAGTTTTTCGAATTCATATATTGCTTTTCCTGTCTCTTAAAGATATTCCGAGAATTTGCCTCTCCATTGCTCTCTGTGTCACAGATATTTTCTTCATTGATTGTTTGGTGATGGTCCTTGTTTGGCATCCGTAAGTTAGCACGGGAAGGATACATTGTTCAAATAGTCGGGATCTTAATCTTAGAGAGATATTTTTATTTTTAAGTGTATGTCCCAGTCTACCGAATGCCATCCACGCCAGTCTTCTTCTTCTATATATCTCGGTGGTCTGATTTTCTATATTCAGTTTTATTTTATGGCGCAGATATATGTAATTGTCAACGTTTTCTATGTGGGTGTTTTTAATGTTTATCTGAGGGTCTATCTTGCACATCGTTTTTGTCTTTGTTAGGTTCATTTTTAACCCTATTTTACCCGCTTCTTCGTTTAGTTCTGCCATAATTTGTTGTAAATCTTCTAGGTTTTCGGCTGCAATAAGTATATCATCGGCAAATCTTAGATTATTTAATCGCCTGACATTTATTAATATGCCCTTGTCGTGCCATTTTAGATGTTTGAAGACTTCTTCCAGGGCAACGTTAAATAATTTGGGCGATACAGTGTCGCCTTGTCGGATTCCTCTTTCGATGTTAATCTTATTTGTGTTATGATGTAGTTTGATTTCAAATGTTGCTTTTTCGTATATATATTTCATTATTTGAATATATCTGTGGTCAATTCTGAAGTTTTTTTTAATCCATTGAGAATTATCCAGTGTTCCACTGAGTCGAATGCCTTGTAGAAGTCCACAAAAGCCATGCAAATGTTTAAGTTATATTCCATTGCTTTTTCGATTAATATTTTCACTGTTAATAGGTGATCGCATGTGCTGTAGTCTTTTCCAAATGCAGCCTGCTCTACCGGTTGACATTCGTCTAGCTTTTTCGTAAGTCTATTAGATATTATCTTTGTAAAGAGCTTATAGACCTGTGATAGCAGGCTAATAAGCCTATAGTTTTCTAAGCTTTTTGGGTCTCCTTTTTTTATAGATGAGACCAACTATAGCATTATTCCATGTATCCGGTATCTTTCCTTCTATCAGGCATTGATTGAATAGTTCGCACAACCCGTTCATAGTCTCTTCTCCTCCTTCTTTCAAAAGTTCTATTTCTATGTCCTCATCCCCGGGTGCTTTGTTGTTTTTCATATTGTCTAGGGCTAGCTTTACTTCTTCTTTTTCAATGTTTGGTAGTTCCTGCGATCCAACGTTTAAGATTTTTTCTCTAGGTGCTTGGTATTCCGGGTTTTCATCAAGTTGCGAGGTTTATATAGCTTTATAGAAATTTTCTGATATTTCTATTATTTTTTGGGTGTTATTCGTTTCTTTTCCTTCGTGGTCCTTTAAAGCTATAATTTGTTTTCTGCCATTTTTCCTCAGACATTTTAGATTCTTATTCTGTTCTATTATTTTCTCGATTTCAGCTTCTTGGTATTTTTGTATGTCTTTTCTGATGGCCTTCCTCGTTTCTTTAGATATACGTCTATATTCTTCAGTTTGATTTTCTCTTGATAGTTTATTTCTCTGTTCTATTTTTTCTCTCGTTTCTTTACTAAGTTTGTCTTTTTTGGTTTTTCTTTCTTTGCTACTTTCTGGGCGGCATTCTTTAGTGATGTTGCCAGTTTGTCAGCTAGGTGTCTAGTTTAGTTTTGTTTGCTTCGTCTTTGTATTTTTCCATATTGTACTTCACTTCTTGACTGAATCGTTCACCATTATTTTTGAGCTTCTGTAGATTAACATCTACAGAAGTTAATAAATTAATGTTACAAAAATTCTATAAATATTCTTTTACAGTTATTCAGTTTCATTAGAATTTCTCTAGCCGCTTTCGAAATTAAAAAAAAATTGTTTAAACTTCAACATCTTGCATCTTGAAAACGAGACCGTTTAAGTCCCATGTTTGTATGAACTTTTTATCTTAGAATTGATCAAGGAATCACCCCTTAAAGTTTGCCTACGTACTTAATTAACGCCCTGTATATATGCGGGAGTTTACAGCAGTCGCCATCTATCCACACCCAGTTTCCATGTCTTCCCATGTCATCATAGCAAGCGTCTTCAACTAAGTTTCTCGCCTAAATAGGCTTATTTACATCATCTCTCCAGCTTCGCCGTGGGCGTCCCCTTTTTCAGTTTTCAGGTGGGGTCTATTTTAGTGCTCTTTCGGCCATCTTGTTTCATCCATTCTGTTGACGTGACCTAGCCATATCAAGTGTCGTTTCTGCACCGTGTCCATTTCCATATTCTCTCGAATTATTTCATTGTGTACCCTACCCAATCTAGTCCTTTGGCAGCTTCTTCATTAAAAATCCATTTCAGTAGTTAACACCTTATTTTTGTTAGTTTTACTGACATCCCACACTTCTGCTCCATATGTAACAACACTTTGAACAATAGTTATGTATATTCTGTTCTTCGTAGTTTTTCTTAAACTTCTATCCCACAAGACCGAATAAACTGATTGAATTACACCTTTGCACACTCAAGTTGTTATTTCCTCGTTGCTAGTACCGCATTTATTGAATATGACCCTCAGATGTTTACGCTTTTCAACTTCTTGGTTATGTTCACTTTTCAATGCGAGATTTTCAATTTCTTTATTTCAAGTAACCAAGTATTCACATTTCGTCCGATTTATTTTTAATCCTGCTTGTTCGTAGACTTCTTTTAATTTTCTTATCATGTAACTTAAATCGTTGCTACATTTTACGCTACTTCAATCTGATCATCGCCATAATATAAAGTGTACAGTATATCTTCTTCTACTCTGATTCCCGTATTTTTACACTTTTTTGCCACCCTGTTAGAGATCAAAATTTGAACAGGGTAGGAGAGAGCCATAGACCTTTATTTATTTTAAATTCTTCCGTTAATACACTACCGGTTTTTATCTTTGCAGTGTTGCTTTCATATAATTTATATGTGCCCCCAATTAATGCAGGATTTATTTCAGTGTTTCATTCGTACTCTTATTGTCACAAAGTGCATGCCTTTGGTCCATTAAAGCAGTCACTAAAAATACAGCGACTCACTTGGGACGCTGAAGTGCAGATTGCTGTAAAAGAATGATTTCATTAATAGCTGTAAGAATTTTATCAACAGTAAATCTATACAGGGTGTTTGTAGATCGCTAGACAGCTCATAACTTCATTAATAATAGAGATATCAAAAATAACTTTCTTTTGTTTTAAATGCCAGTATACAACCTAAAAATTGACGTAAACCAATTAAGCCATGGCCTCCTATTTTTATGTACTGATACACAACTTTGGCCTTTTAAATGGCACACCCTGTATATTTTTAGATATTTGAAATCAGCACTAAAAGTGCTTTATGATAGCATTCTTAAATTTAAATTTTGGAACTTATTATTTTTCAAAATTAAAAGAAGAATTGATATGATTCACAGGCGCTAATCGCACGCAAGGCGGTACTTAATCGTCATGAGTGGAATTCATAGTGCAAAAAGTAAACACAAAAACGTCTCGCCGGACGCTTAATTGTAAAAACAGCCAGCCAAAATTTACACAAGTGCGAGTTCTGCAATAAGAAGTAAACATCATCGTAAATACGGACTAGCAAGGGCACGCACACCAATAAAAGCCAAACGCCGCTAGAACTGGGACAAAGGATTCTTGGCTCAGTCCAGCGGGAACGCAACATTTGCAAAAATAAAAACTCAGCCGACAAAGGAAATGTGTCTCTAATTTAAAACACGGCACGAGGAGATGAGACGCCCCCCGCGAAAAACACAAAACGGGAGCTAGTAACAAAAAAACAGGCTATCTCAATACGCAAAGCGCAAGGCAGAATCATAACCCGTCCAGGTAGAAAGGATTAGGCCTAACGGTAAATCTCGAGCATCGCACGAGGAGCTTTACAAGAGCAAACTCGGAAACAATGCACCGCCCGCAAAGCTTACAAGAAAGGGCATTATCAATATATTAATAATGCGGCAGCCGCTCACACAGCTTATAGGAAATACATTACGAATAATTGTCGAATGCCGGGGCGGCTCGCATTTCTTATAAGGAAAGACACCTAATTAATCAGAGCAGAGTAGAAAGTAATAGCAAGGTAGTCAAGTAAGGTATCATTCGACGCGCATGCACATCGGGAGTGCAATGGGCAACATACGAAATCGCATCACGCTTAATTAAGAACACGAGACCTAAAATTAATTAAAATTCACCAAATCGCCCCCAGAATAGAGTTGTCACTTTACAACCCCAGAAACCGACCGTTCGTGGGAAAACTGTAAAGGTGGTGAGCGCTTTAAAAAGAACTACAGAGCCAGTAATCGGTATTTGGTCGATTTTAATCTCGAGTCAAACATCTCTCCTTCTGCTCGACCCCTGGTCGCAGAAGCAACACTCCTCCGCCAGGAACGCCGCTCCTCACCGCCTAAGCCATAGCCGCTGTGCTCTAGGTCACTGCAGCAGTCGCCGCCCTCCACTAAGCCGTCCGAAAGCGCCGCTGTGCCCCAGGTCGCCGCCACATTCGCCGCCCTCCACAAAGCCCGTCTGGAAGCATCGCTGTGCCCCAGGTCGCCGCCCTCCACGAAGCCCGTCCGGAAGCATCGTTGTGCCCCAGGGCGCGGGCACATTCGCCGGCCTCCCACGAAGCCCTCCCGGAGGCGCCGCTGTGCCCCAGGCCCCTGCAACGTCGCCGCCCTTCACGCAGCTCGTCCGGAAGCGCCGCTGTACTCCAGGGTACGGCAGACGAGACGCTGCCCCCCAGAAACCACGCCGCCGCCGGACTAACGCCCCCGCAGCACGTGATCCTGGGCTATACAGAATGCCGCAAAAATAAGCCCCGAGAGAATACTTAACGAAGTCCCACCTAGAAGATCCGCTGCCCGCCATCCAACAGCCCGCAAGGGACGACGTATCCTGACCACAAGTTTTTTTTTAGCAAACGAGAGCTACTTGAACGGCTGTTCGGGCCGTGTACGTCCAGCTCACCCTAGTCGCCACTAACCCAAGAGGCTCGTCGGTGTCGACGCTCGCGAGTCGTCAAGGTAGCAGAACCGCTCCAGGCCGCCGCCCCCGCCGAGACGCCGCTCACCAGCTGCCCCCGCACGCCTGACCCCGAGAACATCCTCCGGGGCCCAAGGTCAACGAAGCCGACACCCCGGAAAGCCGCCCGTGGCTGCCCCCCAGCAGGTCCGTCTCACGTGCCGCCCTCTCCGACTCGACGTAGATTTTTTCCTCAGTCCCGAGGAGACAGCGGAGTTCGAGCAGTTGTGGGAGGAAGTCCGTCAAGAGACCTCATCTCGCCACACGTTGCGCGAGGTGCTGCTACCCCCACGCTGCTCCACCGCCGCCACCGCCCGCACCACCGAAGAAAGGAACCCCCGGAGGAACGCGCGCTTGCGTCTCCGTTCGCCCCTGCCGCTCGTGCCAACGCTCCGCCGCATTCCGGGAGCCCGACGCTTTCCACGCCGACGCCCAGACCAACGATAGCGTGCGTCCACGGTAGTGCGAAGTACGCAGTGTCAGTGTTGTGTTTCCCCCTCACGAACCATAGGCAAAAGCCGTTAGATAGTTAAACTAGTATGCCGGAACTATAGCCGCAAAGACTATTTTACTCAGACTGTATTTAAGTTAGACATTAGTTGTTCTGTTTGTATTTGTTTGTTTGTTTTTACTTTTTTTTATTAAAGCATAATCATGGTGTAAACCTTCCTGGTGTATTTGTTCCTCAGCTCTCTACCTTTGGTCGCCACGCCCAAATCCGCTGAGCTAGTTGGGAAGAAGGGACTTTTGCTTAACCTTCGCCACGCCCTCAAGTGTGAGGCCTGTAGCGAGGTGTGTTGGAATGTTAGCCAAAGTAGGCTATGAATTACACAAAATCACTAACAATCGAACAAGAAATGCAAAACAAACTCCACTTCACTCTAAAAATTTCTCATGACCGAATTATACTACCAAACGTACTAAAACAATTGAAAACTATGTTTTTTAAATGGAACAATATGAGTTTTATTAAACAGTTGAAAACTACAATAAAAGGGCTTTCCAACGGTGTACCATATTTGCCATTTCGTTTAGAAGTAGTTTTTAAAAATAAAAAATATGTCAAACAATTTAAAAATGAATGTTATTGTTAATGGAAATCATATTATTCCAATTAAAAAACATAGTTTTTTATTGTTTTAGTACGTTTGGTGCTATAATTCGGTCATGAGACATTTTTCGAACCAAGTGGAGTGTGTTTTGCATTTCTTGTTCCATTGTTAGTGATTTTGCATAATTCATTGCCTACTTTGCCTAAACAGTTTTTTTTTAAATTAAAAGTTCCAAAATTTAAATTTAAGAATGCTATCATAAAGCACGTTTAGCGCTGATTGCAAAAATATCGAAAAATATACAGGGCGTTCCATTTAAAAAAACAAAGTCGTGTATCACTGAGCAAAAATAGGATGCCATAGCTTAAGTTGGTTTACGTCAATTTGTAGATTGTGCACTGGCATTTAAAACAAAACTAAAGTTTTTTTCGATATCTCTATTGTTAATAAAGTTATGAGCAGTCGAGCGATCAATAAGCACCTTGTATAGTACTACAACAATAGAACTCATGCCTTAATGTTAATAGAAATGTTTGTAAATTGGGTAAATAAAAATGATGATGCAGCCTCCAAACGTGTTTCTATTGAACAATCCTCGTATTTAAAAGGCATTCTACTGCAGAAAAAATCAAAATAATCAAATGGTTTTATAGTGGAAACGGTTTCCGTCAAGTACATACCTATCTGCGTTATTCAGTGTTAATTATCCTAATCGGCCGGTCCCAAGCCACACAACTATTGCAAGATTGATACAAACATTTTAAATAATTGAAACTCTATTAAAGATCGTCAGCGTAGCTCAGTGGTTAGAGCATTGGACTGCGGTGCGGAAGTCTGGAGTTCAAATCGATGCCTGGCGGGCGCCTACCCAGTCGCTTTAAATAATTGGGGGCCTGCGCTCGAAAGAACAAGGGGTAATAGTGCGGTTGTCTAATGCGTGATGCTCACCAAATCACCACGTGTCATGAATTTGACACGCGACAGCCGGGTGTGGAAGCAAGGATACGAAAGCTCTGACCTTCCGCCTTACAGGCCAAGCATAGGGTGTTAGTGCCTCACCATGATTATTAAACTCTATTAAATAATTGTAGGAGTAACAGACTATAAAATGTTGAAAATCAAAGAAATGAGAATGCATTTAATGTACGGGTGACGGTGAGTAAAAATCTGACTATAAGCTCAACTCAAATTGGAAGAAACCTTGGTATCTCCTACTCTAGAGTATGGCGAATTTTGAAACAAAATAAATTCCGCACATATAAATATCAGTTCTATCAAGAACTTTTGCGTGGTAATATGGAACAGAGAACAAATTTTGTTTGCATGTGATGGAGAAAGCCAATGCAAACAGATTCTTTTTAAGTATCATTTGTTTTACAAATGAATGAACTTTTACGTTACACAATGAACCAAACACACAAAACTTATTGCATACCAGAACTATGTCCTAGAAAAGTAAATGTGTGGGCTAGTATCCTCGGTCATTGTCTTGTGGGACCTTTCGTTTTTGTGGAGAGTTTAACAGGCAAACGTTGTTTACAACTACTAGAAGAAAGAATTCGGCCGGCCATAGATGACATTGCTAGAGACGGTCCAAATTTTTTATCCAAATGGACGGCTGCCCTGCACACAAAAGTCAAATTGTACATAAATTTTAAGCAACAATTTTGCGCCCGATTTGTCCCCCATAGATTTTTTTCTTTGGGAGCATTTAAAATATACAATTTATTCAGGACGGCCATTTGAAAATCTCGAAAAACTTCAATATCATATTACAGAGGAATGTAACAGGATATTACAGTACCAACGAGTTAATGTTAGATGACAATTTTATGATAGGTTAACGTATTGTTTAGCAGTTAATGGCAACTTGTTTGAACATTTATTGTAATAAGTTGGATATTAGTGTTATTATTATCGTGCTGTAATCATTTTTATTTGCTTGTTTAATTAAAAAGTTGGTTGTTATTATTCCTTAGTTGTCAATCTCCTTAGTTTGAAATAGTTTAACATATCCGTTTGTTTTTGCAATTTCATGGCACCAGGATTTTCATAAAAGGGATAACTATTTTTGTTTTAAAACAGTTTCTCTAACTCCGCCTGTAGTGGTACAAGTAATATTTTTGCAGGTCACAAGCTCGGGTAAAGGAAGAGGGTTGAGGCGGCATGGCGATGGGTTTGCTACCTGCCACCTGTAAAAAATTGATCTGGCAAAAAAGAAGCCTCGGAATCGAACGGAAAATTCTAGACGACGACACAAGCGAAGAAAAACAGGATAATGAATTTTGGGTGCTTGAATGTGCAAGGTGTCAGTAATAAATATCAAAAAGTATTGAGAGCGTTAGAAAAGTTTCACATAGACGTAGCAGTACTAAGTGAAACCGAGAAGAAAGGAAATGGTAACGAAATAAAGGGCAATTATCTGCATTTCTACAGCGGCGTAGATAAATATAACCGCGCTAAAGTCGGAGCGTCCATAGCCATACCTAGAAAACATAGACGGCTTATTAAAAGTTGTACAGCTGTAAATGAACGCCTAATTACCCTAGAAATAGTCACCTTAGGTCAAAATGTTTTAGTAGTAGGTGTATATGCACCAAATGACAATGCAAACGCAGATGTTAAAGAAAATTGTATGGAAAACTTAACTCTTACTTTTAGATAAAGAATCAAACAATAAGGAAGTTATATTACTGGGAGACTTTAATGGACGGGTAGGAAGTAAAATACACGATCCTATAATTGGACGACATGGTGAGAATAGAGAAAATGATAATGAGAGAAGGTTAATAGAAGTGTGTGACCAATATGAGTTAAAAATAATGAATGACTTTTTAGAACACCAAAATATTCACAAGTACACATGGACTCAGCCCACTAAGGGACAAAAAAGTATTATTGATTATGTAATTATGAGGCAATCTTCCCACAAAATTTGGTCCGGGCCAACGAAAATTCGTTTTTAAAAAGTAAAACTACTACAGAAATCGCACATGGACTTTATTGCAAGCAGCGAGCGTACAAAAAGACAAGATACCTAGCTAAAACAGATGTATTTATAATCTTTAAGTGCTGATATCGCGCGGACGTGCCTTATCTTACGGTAGTCAGCAGGTTGGTAACCTTAACTCCTCCGTTGTTTTAGCAAGAACTATGGTCTAAACCAGAGTTCAACGAAAAGCGGATATTCGGGACCTCCTGAAGTTGCTTCGTTGACAACGATGTTGTTTCGCTTTGGGACCTGTTAAACTTATTTACACAAAAATATTTGTACAGCATATATACGGCCATTATTACTATTAAAATATACAATACAATAGTATAAACGCTAATTTTTTTATAATGAATCGAAACATCGTCAATACTATTTAATTGATTTTTCTGCTCATCCAATGAGTTATAATTTTATTAATGCCATCTAAATTGATAGTTTCTAACTGTAAAGGTGTAAAATTTGAAGTATCAGTTGCTATATTAGTTTCAACAGAGCGTAAATTTGGCAATTCAATATTATAAAATTCTAACTTAAAGTTCTCATAGGTTTTCAGAAGCGTGTCCTCTATTTGAACATCACATGCACTATTTAGTTCTAACACATAACTGCCTTTTAGCACCACATTGATTTTAGACTTTTTACAAATTTGTTTAGCCACTATACTTCTGGGTGTGATGATTGATGATGATCCACTTGGCCTTTTCTAATGGTTGAATTTTCACTCTGGAAATGTTGACGGGTACCTGAAGACATTTGGTTGTTTTCTGAATATTTGAGTAATTGGATCTCGCACGGAGCTTCCGTTTTGATTTCCGTGGTACGAAGTTCATGACATATGAATTCTTCGGGTCCTACCTTTTGAAATTCGTTGTCGAAATATGCATAGCTTTGCTCGTTATATAGGACGAATTTCGAAATAGGTATTATAGTTTTAAATATTTTGGCAGATGGGACTGGCAAGGCATATAGATTATAATAATCATAACTTTCAGCTTTAACAATTGGAATTTCTAAAATAAAGACGATTTGATTTCCTTTACTGTAACTTTTAATTTCTATAATTTTTTCATATAACAAAATATTCTTCACAACTGGTTCGACAGGAAGTTTATGTTTTTCAATCTTCGTGTTAATACCTGATAGCTCCGAAAGTAAATCTTCAGGTTCAACTAAAGAGTTGTGGAATGTATTCAATTTTGAAAAACTGATTGCTACTTCAATTCTCTCTAACATATCGTAAATAATTTGGAAGCTAATTGCAAATTGCGAGAATAAAGAATGTAAAAGAAAATAACTGTGCGTATCGATCGCTGGCAAATGTGTAGTTTTGATGACTTGCTCTAACTGTAAGATTCGAGATTGTAGCATCATTTGATTATGAGCAAGCCCTTCAGTACTATTTTTAAATTTTAAAATTGATTTTTGGAGTAAAGTAATTTGCTCCTTAATTAACGTTTTCATTTGTTTTTGATTATCGGAAAGTGTAGTTATGGCTTTATCGTATCTTTCTGCATCGGTATGATCTAAATTTCTTGTTATTGACTTTATTATTGATCCCAATCCATCGATAAGGCTGCGTTTAGATTTTTGCATAGCAAGTGGGTTAAGCTGATAAATTTGACTTTTAATTTTACTTTCTAATAAATTTACAAGACTATATGAATTATAATATTCTCTTTCATAGCTAGGCTTCTGAGTTGCATTTTTAATTGTGCTTTTAATTTGAGAAAAAGACTTTTGAAGTACATTAAATTCCTCTATTATTTTAGAAATATCATATACCTGTATAAAAGACCAATAATTAACTTTGTTCTGAGCGTTTCCCAATTTTAATGGAAGAAGTCCAGGATTACTATTGAGGTTGTGGAATTTTGGAAGATCTAATTTCGCTGCGACGATACAGATGGCAAATCTGTAACGATAGAAGGTTTTCTAAGTTCCTTTATATGAACTACTTCTTTTTTATTTTTATTAAGTTTATTAGTAATTTCTACTCTATTTCTTTCTAACATTTTTGTGATTTGGTATGGTCCTAAAAATTTGCGATTCTTTTTGTTCCTACAATCGGGGTTTTGCTTATATACAGTTTTCCCTAAAGAAAATTCATTATTTGAGTTTCCCTGTGAATTTAATTTGGAAACTACCTTTTCCTTATCTGCTTGTAACTTTTCTCTAACTTTTTGGTATACATGTTCCAATCTTTGTTTGTGATTTTCGGCGTATTCCGTATAGAATGAAGTGGGTATAAACATTTCATTTGGATTCCCAGATTTTGTATGTCCGAATGTTAATTCGAAAGGTGTGTAATTTGTTGAACTGTGTATTGAATTATTATAGCCAATAATTGCATAGTCCATTAGGTTATCATTTTCATTTGCGTGGATTTCTTTTAAGATCCTTAAGTGTTCAATAATTGTAGAATGAAATCTTTCAACAATGGAGTTAGATTCATGATGGGCTGCGGTTGTAAAATGAACGTTAATTTTATGTAATTTCAATATTTCCTTAACAGTTTCATTATTAAACTCTGTGCCTTTATCGACAACTAAGGTTTGAGGTACTCCAAAAGATGCAAAATATTTTATTAAAGCATTACTAATATGAATAGCTGTTTTTCCTTGGATAAATAGAGCTTGTGCAAATTTTGAGAATGAGTCGACTAAAGTTAAGTAATTTCGGTTATCAAATGTAAAAACATCCATATGAACAATTTGAAATGGTTTAGTTGCTGTTTCTGTTAACATTAAGGGTACATAGGGTTTCTTTCTAGCATATTTAGCACGTTGACAAATGTCGCAAGAGTTAATATAATTTGAAATAGTGAGTTTCATGTTTTTCCAATAATAATTTCGTTTTAAGTATTCTAACGTTTCATTAATACCTCTGTGGTTCGCTTTTCCTTCATGATGGTTCTTAACTAATAAAATTTGTTCTTCTTGATCTGTAACAGTGTTGACTCGTTTAAGACATCTAATTAATTTTGGTCCGCGTTCTGAGAACTGTTTCAAATAAACTCTACAAAAATCTCTATATAATGACTCTTTATGAAAATATAAACAGTAAACCTTTTTTGGGTCAGTATTTTCCTTTAAAAATTAGAAAATTAAATTTTCATTACTAACTTCTGGAATTTTTATGGTTATTATTTTTTGACTGTCATACGTTTCGCGTTTGGTTTCTAATTTATGATATACGTTTGGAAATACTAAAATTTGGTTTGTTTTATTATTAATTATTTCGTCATAAATTTTGATTCCATCATTTGTAGTTTCATTAAAATTTGAATGCTGTGTAAACGTATCAGAATTATTGTCGATTCCGTCAGGGGGTTGTATTTGTATATCCGAGATTATTTTGATTTTTGGGTTTTCATGTATATTAGTCTAAGTTTGGGGTTCGTCATCTATCATATCTTGAGTATAATCTTGTAGAAATTCGGAAACATCTCTATTTAATATATCAGGTGTTAAATTTTGCATATAGTCCTCGAGAAAGTCTGAAATATCTTTATTTACTTCGCCGGGATTATTGACTAGGGATTCGTTTTCTAAAGCGTTAATACTAATTCGTGAAAGACAATCGGCAATTTTATTAAGTGTACCTTTTTTATAGTAAATTTCATAATCGTACTCTTCTAATTTAAGTCGCCATCTTACTAATTTCGAATTGGGTTCCTTCAAACTAAACAACCACTGCAATGGTCTGTGGTCTGTATAAATCGTGAACTTTCGTCCAAATATGGCCTAAAATGCTTACAAGCCCATACTATGGCAAGAAGTTCTTTTTCGATGGTTGAATATTTTGTTTCGGATTCATTTAGCGTTCGGGAAGCGTATGCTATTGGTTTGTCTTTCGGAATTTGTCCTTGAGAAAGAACTGCTCCAATTGTAAAATTACTTGCATCTGTGGTCAGAATGAAAGGCTTAGAAAAATCTGGGTATTGCAAAATAGGGTCGGGTCATTAATTAAAATTTTGGTACAAGTCCTAAAGCATTCGACGAATTCTTTGTCATGAGTAATTTTACTGTTTTTCTTTAAACATTTCGTCATTGGTTTCGTAATTTTGGCAAAGTCCTTAATAAAGCGTCTGTAGTATCCTAAAAGTCCAAGAAAACTTTTTATTTCTTTCTGTGTTTTAGGAATAGGGAAATTTTTTATAGCTGCAATTTTGTCGGGGTTTGGTTTTACTCCTTCAGGGGTTATGATATGTCCTAAATACTGAACTGATTTTTGTAAAAATTCAGGTTTATCAAGCTGAACTTTGAGATTACTTTTTCTTAGTCTATCAAATACCGATTTAAGTCGTTCTAAGTGTTCTTGAAGAGATGAACTGAAAATAATAATGTCATCTAAATAAACAAGACAACATGTATCTTGCAATCCTCTTAATACATTGACCATGACACGTTGAAAACTGGAGGTGCGTTTTTCAAACCCATAGCCATTCTTTTAAACTGGTAATGTCCACCATCAGTAGTAAATGCTGTTTTTTTAATATCATCCGGATCTACTTCAATTTGGTAATAACCACTGGCCAAATCAAGAGTAGTAAAATAATTAGCTCTGCCTAATTTATCGAGAATATCTGTAATATTTGGAAGGGGGTATCTGTCGTCTATGGTTTTTTCGTTTAACTTTCTGTAATCAATGACAAGTCTCCATTTTTTCCTACCCGAAGCATCTAACTTTTTTGGAACAATCCAAATTGGACTGGACCAAGGTGAAACACTGTCCTCAATTATTCCTTGATCTAACGTTTTTTGAATTTGAGTTTTTACTTCGGTTTTGTGAATTTCTGGATAACGATAAGATTTTGTAAATATTGGAGTGTCGTCTTTCAACTTAATTTTGTGTGTTAACTTCGTTAGTAAAACTTAAAGGTATTTCTTCGCTATGGAATATATCTCTATAATCAAAACAAAGTTTCCTAATCGCGTCTTTTTCTTCTCGGTTGCAGTGATCTAGTCTCAAGTTTTTTAGATTTCGTTTTAAAGCATTATCAAAGTTTTCATTTGGAGATCGATCGATTTCCATTTTCTCTAGAAAATTCACTTCTAGTAAATTTTGGGGTTCAATGTCCAAAGGTTCCGAAAATTTTAAATTTACTGGATTTTCGTTAGAATTAATGATAGTAGTATGAGCGAAATTATTTGATACCGTTACTAAAGCTTGCGGCATTTCTATTCCTTTTCCGAATTTTGTGTGACTTAAAATACCTATACCGACTTTTTGCTTGACAGGAATTTTGACTCTTTGATTAACTCGTGGGGGTATATTAATTGAAAATTCTGCTAGCTCACTCGCTTCGTTTTTAGCTGTCTTACTCTCGGTTTCATATACGATTGGAAGTTTTGCACTAGGGGTTGTCAATTCTCTAGTCCTAACATTAATATTTGCTTTTAATTGTTCAAGTAAATCAATGCCTATAAGTCCGTCATATTTTGAACTGAATTTAAAAAGATAAAATTTATGAGTTTCGTCTACATTAAAAACATCGAAAACTGGAATTTCCATTACTTCATCGTGATAACTAATATCATGAGCAGTTTGAATGTTAAATGGTTCTTCATAGATATAATTTGAATAAAATTTGTATGCTAATTCTGGGTTAATTAAACTCCTTGTACTACCAGTGTCTATCAGAAAATTTGCGTTAAAACTGGAAATATAAACATACGGTAAATTTGCTTTAACTAAATTTAATTGTATCAGGTTGGGTTGGTTTTTTAGGGCGTCTAACTGAAAATTTGGGTTGTCAGTTTCTTGAAAGGTATTGTTATCGTCTGAAAATTGATTTTCGTATTGATTTGGTTCATCTACATAATATTCGAAATAATCACTATATACTCATTATCAAAGGTTCCGGGGTTTTCATAGTATTGTGATTCGTCGACATAATTTTGACTGTCTGAAGTGTATTCGACATTTTGATTTTCGTTAATAGCTTGTTGATAAAGTTCCGTTGATATAAATGTTGGCTTTGGTCTTAAACTTGAACTTCCAGAAGATGTGTCCATCGGTTCTGGTTTAAAATTATTACTTTGATTTTTTGAACGAATAGAAGATTGTACAGGATTACGACTAAAATTGAATTGATTTTGACGTTGCTGAAAATAAGGTTGACGTTGTGTGGGAAAATTATTATTTGGGCGCCAATTGGGCTGAGTACCAAATGTTGTCGATCTTTGAGGTAAATTGTTTTGTGAAAATACTGGACGTTGCGGTGAACTTTGAATGGGTTGTATATTTGATTGAAATCATGGCCAGGAATAATTTGTAAAATTATTTGGAGGCAATGGTCGCATGTAATTTTGATATCCGTGAGGTTTAACCGGTGTAAGTTTTGAGATGGTCTATATAAATTTTGAGTGTTCAACGAATTAGATTTTTGTGTGGCGTATAGAAATTTTCCTCTTCTATTACTAAACTCATCGCTTTTTCAAGACTGTCTGGGTTTCTTAACCTAACGTTAGTTTGCAATTGTCCTGTTAGTCCTCTAATAAATGTTTTTAAAGCCAAATCGTTATAACTTGCAAGGTGAATAGGTTTTTCTGTAGCGGCCATGTTTAAACTATTTAATTTTGAAATTAATAAACTTCGCGCGTCTTGACATCGCATTCCAAAATTATAGGGTGACTCATTTTTATGGGGCCTTAATGCTAGTAAATCTTGAATCAAGCAATCAATATTTCGCTGATCACCAAAACTAAGAGTAAGGGCATTTTTTATTTCATTCCAGGATTCTAATTCTGTTCGCGATCCTATTAACATTAAAGCGCGTCCCTGTAAGTTTTCCCAGGATGGCTCTTAATAAGAAATTGTTAAGTGCGACATTGGTTTCCTTGGCAAAAGCAGAAATCAGTTTTCGCAATTGTCTATAAATATACTCAATGTGTGAGGGTTTCCATCATAATTAACTATTGAATCTAAATGTAATCGAAGTAATTGGTAATCTACACCTACTGCACCAGTATTAGCAATGTTATTGTATTCATTGTGCTTTCTGGTTCTACTAAATTAAAATTGCTTAGTAAATTCGTCAAATCGTCTATTTCTACGTCTGACATAAATTTTAAACAGTTACTTATACTTTAAATATTTTCTTCTAAGTTTATTATCAATCTAACTGAGTGTTAAATAGGAAATTGGAAAAAATAGGAACGAGCACTTACATTAGTGTAATTTTCATTCTGAAATCCTTGTAAAGCTGGTTCTTAACTCTACGGCTGGCGTTGGCGATGCTGTCCTTCACCAGGTTGTTTTCTTAATCCTACAGCTGATTTCGGCGATGTGGTCATCCACCAGATTTTCTTAACTAGGCTGGCGTTGGCGATGCTGTCGTCCACCAGGTTGCTTTCTGTGCGAATTCCGTCTTCGTTGCACTGACTGGAGCTGAACAACACTTCCGATGTACACTCGAATATTGTTCAACACCGAACTTGTATCCGATCAATCGTTAAAACGAAAATCGATGCTCGATGCAGCGATTTCGGATATACTACCGACTGCGCCAAATTTGGTCCGGGCCAACGAAAATTCGTTTTTAAAAAGTAAAACTACTACAGAAATCGCACATGGACTTTATTGCAAGCAGCGAGCGTACAAAAAGACAAGATACCTAGCTAAAACAGATGTATTTATAATCTTTAAGTGCAGATATCGCGCGGACGTGCCTTATCTTACGGTAGTCAGCAGGTTGGTAACCTTAACTGGCGTTTGATACTGGTAATCATACTTTACTTTTATTGATTTTACATCACATCGATGAAATTTCATGTACTTTTATAAGACATATTTCAAAAAGGGTCCCGAGTGGTGTGGCTTGAACAAGCGTCCACGTTCGATCAGCAGAGTTAAGCAACGCTGTCTCTGGTCAGAACTTGGATGGGAGTTCCACGGCTGCATCTCTCGGCGCCTCGTGGTACGGCTATCACGGAAAGAAGTTGGTCCCGGCGGTCATACAACATAATGGCAGTCGTTAGTGGGGTTGGAAGTCCTCATAACTGCACAGCAACGCCTGTAATTGGCCTAACGGCTGTTGGCTGAGTGCAAATTAAATTAAAAAAATTAAAAAAATATTTAGAAAACAGGAAACAAGCACTAAAGATTGACCAAAATATTTCAAACGACTTAGAAATACAATCAAGGGTTCCTCAAGCGTCTGTTTTGGGGCCGCAGACTTACTGTATTTATATCTTCAACTTTAAGAATGCAATTGAATACTCAACACCATTTTTACGCAGAAGATATTTAACTGCATATTTCGTTCTGACGGGGATGTTTTGGTTTATCCATGGAAAATTTTAATAACGATCTTCAAAACCTAACTACTTTGACGAACATGGTCTTGCTATCGTGTGTTCAAAAAAAAACTCATTCGAAGCATGCCATGATCAAATTGAAGTTTGCCGTGACTTGATATATACCCATTGAAGCAAATGAACTACCTACCATAAGTCAGAGAAAACTAAATTACATCTTGACCTTGAACTATTTTCCTAAACATACACAAAACACCTAACAAAAACCATGTTTATTGACCGTTATGATTATTACACTCGTTATGTACTATGCAAGACAAAAAAACTGCGACAACTCTTGATAGTGATTTTAGCATAATTTTATTAACTAAAACGAGGCTTTGAACAATTACATTCATTATATTCATAACAACGTCTAAACAATTTGACGGTTAAGTTAGTAATACCTAGCAACTGTACATATTAGAGTGCTTTATATAGTACCTTAGTACATATTAAGGCAGTCTCATTCACAACAAACCCTACTTACTGTCCTAGTTTTTTTGTCTTGCATAGTACACTTGCTTTCAAAACTTTCGCGTACACCTATTTTTCGCTGTATGGAATCAGGGTTGTAATTAATCAACTCTGACATTTACAGCCGTATTCATAGTCGTTCGCCAGCGGCTCGCCGGCGAGTCGCCGGAGTTTCGTTATGAATAGTATGTTGGCCGCACTGTACGTCTATGTCAAATTCGAGGTTATCAGGTTAGGTTTTCCGTCAGTTTTGACAGAAACTGACACAAAATCTAACCTGCTAACCTCGAATTTGACATAGACGTACAGTCCCGCCAACATACTATTCATAACGAAACTCTGGCGACTCGCCGGCGAGCCGCTGGCGAACGACTATGCATACGGGTGTTTTTAAACTTTTGAAAAGTCAAAATGCCTCGACTGACAGAGCAAGACAAAGTTTTGATGCTTTCCAAATTAGAAAAGGGATGGTCCATAAGAACGGTTGTTACTCATTATGGGCTAGATAAACGCAGGAATTTGTGTCCTGAGAGACCGATCACAATTTTTTTAAATGCTGTCAATGTCATATATATAATACACATATATTGCTGGTAGGGCCTGGAAACTTCAGAAAACATTACGGCGCCGACATAGTTTCACTTAGAGTATAATGCGTCTCGTGCGCATGCGTGAGAACTCGAACTCCGCCTTTTTAAGCGAATTTTAAAGTTAACCACTTCCCCATTGGGCGGACGACGCCGCCGCGCCTGCGCACATCTTACCGTATACATGAAGGAGTTGGTTGTGTGTCTCATTTCATCGGCTAGTTTCCCACTTATAGCCGCTAGCAATATAGTAAGTATTAGATATATGGTCAATGTCATCTTTAACCTAATCTCAAATTTACCCGGTCACACAGCAAAAATTTTGCAAAATCATTGTTACTTGATTTTGAATGTGTATGCGAAAGTTTTGAAAGCAAGTGTACAGTCGTGTGCAAATAAATCTGGGACAGTGTTTTTTTCACATGCAGATTCAGTTAAGAATTGAAGAATATCTCCATGGATTTCCTGCTATCAGAAAGAGTTACATTAAACTTTAACGGGTACTGAAACCCGTAACTCTCTCTGATAAGAGGAAATCCATGGAAATATTCTTCAAATTCTTAACTGAATCTGCATGTGAAAAAAACACTGTCCCAGATTTATTTGCACACGACTGTACATGACTAGATTTTTATCTTTTATCTAAATATTGCTATTTAGGCCTGAAATACTAAAACAATAATTTATTGAAAACAATTATTATTTTGTCACAAATTGCAAGTTTCTACGTTTTCTTGCCCAACAAAGCCGGCTTTTTTTAATTTTTGTGCAGATAGCATGATCTATGGTAAGTAAAGGCTTCTCTTTTACCTATGGATTAAGTAACTTGAAAAAGATTGTAAAGCAGCTTACTATATAAGTTTCAAATCCCATTTTTTTATCACCTTTGTTTGAAGTTGCTCTTGAAAAACATTTATCAGTTGCAGCATTCTATAGATCACTCAAGTCTCCATAATCAGCACAACAATTTTGCATTATAATTTTCTTTGGACCTTTTTAAGTTCAAATCAGAATAGCTAAGTTATATACTGTTTGAGGCTTTCGCGGTTACTCGAATGATTCTTCTTAACATAGAATTTCGGCTTAGGCCGAGTAGTATTTGTAGATGAACACCCAGCATTATCTGGCTGAATGTGTCTTGCACTTTGTGAACTCGAACAAGAAACCGCGCGATGTCCATGCTCTTTGGTGGCTCGTGTTAGTTGAGTACCTTGAGAACGAGGAGCAGATTTGTCCTTTTTCCTGTTTGTGCATCTATATTTACTAACGTACTAACCTTGCAGTTTGCATCATCAGAGTGAAAGTCGCACTAAGAACTGAAGGTGGGTGTAGAGCTATTTATAGTTCGCTCTGTCAGGCCCGCGGAGTGACGTAACGATGATTGATCGTTCGAGTGCAACGTAATCCGTGGGGCGTGGCCGTATGACGCACGGTGGTTGCAATGCTTTAGATCGTGGAGTCTACGTTTTACTAAGCTTAAAACCATCTTCCCTGTTTATATTATTTGGATGTTTCTCTATTTCTATAGCTTCACGTATCACTCGCGGGAAGTAGTGAGGTGTTCTGGCATGTACTCTGGCGTGTTCAATTACTAAGGTGTGCCCATTTGTAAACGTATGCTCAACTACCGTGTTACAGTATCAAACTAACTTATCGGCACTCACAACTGTGTGAGTACTAAATAACTAGACAAGTCCAGGAAATGTGCAAGTTCACCCTGGAAATCGTAAGAAACAGGCTAAAGGCCGCGGCTCAGATACGCTCAGCGAGGGGGCGGGGACCTAAAACGAGTCACCGCTCTACCTAAAAGCTACGACGCACAGCTGAGTTGAACAACAACTAACAATCGGTTCTCTTTAAAAGTCGGCCTAGACTTAAACAAGTATATCGCACAAGCGTGAAATTTATATTTGAGTTCGATTCACAAGAACATACTGACTTGCAACAAAGCAATTTAGAACATCAACGTTAGATTTACACCAAAGTGTACTATGTCTTCATTAGGCGCCAGGCGCCGACTTAAAAGGTTAATTTACTAGAACAATGCTGACTTGCAGCTCAGAAATTTAGAGCACAAAC